>RJWT010055850.1:0-10101 GCA_004365215.1 Cuniculus paca
AAACAGAAGATACCCTATGCCTGCACCCCCACAGGCTACCCAGAGACTGCCCCGAAGCTGATTTGATGAGGACAGGGATACAGAGATGGAAAATCATGGTCACCGAGCCCTAGAGACACCTGGGAGACACACTGGGGCTTAAGAGGCAACAAATGATCAAGTCACTCAGTGACTCACTCACTCCATAAACACTTTGCAATAGACATCTGTTGCTTTGTCTTCCAGCATCTCTTCCTCCCCGTTTGTCAGTAGTAGAGACAACTTCCTGACACAGTTGCCTGCCATCAGCTTCTCCCTCCTCTTTAAAAAGGCCCCTCCTCCCAAGCAAGGGTTGATCCCCAGGGGCCAGGTCTGGGAAAGGTAAACACATCCTCAGCCACAGGTATAGGCAGATCCACGGACAATCTCCTAACCAAGTTGTATGAATCCAATTCCCTCTCCAAACACTTAGAACCAAGAGTTGAGTCACAGAGACTGGTGCTGGTATCCATGGATCATGTTAATGAAGGCAGCTTTTTAGTTGTTCGGGGAAACTTCAGGATCATCTGGGAAGTGGGGAGACGAGTCCAAGTGTTAATTTATCTTGCTTATAAATAAATGAACCTTTTCTAAAATGCAAGCACACAAGTGACTAAGCAGGGTTGCCTCTCCTTAGGGTAAGGATCTTCACGAACTCAAGGGAGGGAGTTGTCCTTTCCAGCTGGAGCTCTGGAAAAGACATTTGCAGGAGGTGGCTGGGGGACAGAGTATGGTTTGGACACATAGTGGAAGCATATTCTAGGGTGGAGCAGTCGAAGAGACAAAAAGAAAGTTCCCTAGACGAGAGCTTCACATTCCACAAGAGAGGGAAGAGTAAAAAGGAAAAACAGAAAGGTGAACCAGGGCCCTGATCTTGAGAAGCAGTGAATGTCAGGGTAGGGGCAAAGCATTTACCCTGAAATCCCTGAAAGGCTGTTGAAAGGAAACAGGGAAACACAACAGAAGCGGGGACTGGTGGTGTCAAAAGATGACTAAATCACAGCATCTGGGACTAGCACTGGACACAAAGAAAACTTGTATTCTGGAGCAAGAGCTCTAGAATCTTCTGAATGAAGACTCACATTCCCTCACCACTGGCCTAGCAGGATATCTTAGATTTCTGTGGCTGTGACAAAATACCTGAGATAACAACTCATGAGGAGGAAAGATTTATTTTGGCTCATGGTATCAGACACGCCAGTCCGTGCTTGCCTGGCCTCATTGCTTTTGGGCTGGTGTCAAGGACCATGGCAAAGGTACAAGAAAAAACTTACTCACTTTACGGTAGCCCAGAACAAAGGAAAGTAGGAAGACCAGGGCCCCAATATCCCCTTCAAAGACATACCCTCAATGATCTTGCTTGCTTCCACTAGGCTGCACCTCCTAAAGGTTCCACCTTCTGACAGCAGCACCATCCCCTGGGCGCCAACCCTTTTACAAACGAGCCTTTGAGGACAATTAAGATCCAAACCATAACATGGGTAAGGACCGCCCCAACCCAGCAGCCAAGGAAGAATCAAAAAAGGAGAAAAAGAGTCAGATCCACAAAATGCCTCAGGACTGGGACCATCCTGGGAAACCTGCTTACATCCCACACTCAGATTCCTCAAACCCCACACCCTCAACACACACCAGAGGCATATTCAGCTCTTGCACTTTAAACTATTTAACAATTAGAAAGCAAATGGGATTTCAGAAGCTGTGTTAATTAAAATCCTAATAGATTCACCTGTCTCTGAGTATTGAGAAGGAAAAAAACAAAACTATTGATTTCTTCATGAGTGCCTGTGTTTGTGGATATGAATTCATCTGGATTTTCATCTGTCTGTAACCTGGGTGTCTGTATCTGTGCATATGGTAACAGGTTTATTTCCCTATCTTTGCAAATACTCAGATGAGTGTGTACATTTTTATAGGTCTTACGTCAAAGAACTGATGATTAAAAATGGAAGGGGGTGGGACTTGACCAGGGGCTGCCCTTAGTGATTCACTTTCAAAAAGAAAACTATAGAAAGAGGAAATGGAAAGTAACTTTACAGTGGAGACCTCTAACAGATGCCACCTTAACCATGTGATCAAGATCAACTTTACCAATGATAAGTCATACTGACTTCACTCATATGATATGATATGATATGATATGTGATATGGACACTTCATCCCTGTGGCATTCTATCTAAAAAACAGATAGCTTTAAACTCATAACAAGAAAACATCAGACAAATCCAAACTGAGAGATCTGTACAAAATAACCTGACTTGTCAAGGTCATCAGAAACAAAGACAGAGAAAATATAAAGCAGAGGAGATGAAGGATCTACCATATAATGTGATATCCTGGGTGCAATCCTGAAACAGAAAAGGGGCATTTATGAGAAAACCAGTGAAATCTGAATAACATCTAGGGTCTCGTTCATAGTAATGAACAATACTAGCTCCTTGCTATGAAAAAGATAGTGAGAAACACTAAAAATCAGGGAAACAGAGTGTGGACTGCTATCTTGGCAACTTTCTATAAATCTAAAACTATTCTAAAATATGAAAGTTTATTTTTTCAATGAGGTATAGAGTGGGAGGGGTCCAGATGACATTCCTTTATTCCCCAGCCAGAAGTACTATCTGGGACCATGCTGTCTCTCTGGCTTTGTGCAGTGAGTCTCTCAGGAAGAAACCCTAGGGTCCAAGCACCAGTGGAACGGGGTGGGGGGGGAGTGGAACTTGACTAAAGAGTCAGAGTACAGACTTTTTCAAAGAAATTGACAGTGGAAGGAAAGGAGTCCCTGAATGGGCCAGGTGATAGATGTATTTCTCTCAGGAGAAAGGAACGAAGGAACAATGGCTTTGTCATTCAGTCCGACCCCTATTTTCTTCCCCACAAACCCACCAGTGGCTGATTCCCAATCCATCCTCCTGAGCCTGGGCCTTCTGTCCTGGGTTTCTCCTTCTGGCTGGCTCCTGATGCCCTTGCTCCCCACTTCATTACCTGAATAGATAGATGTTGGACCAGCACTTCCTGGGGATGGCAGACAATCTGCTGTCCAAGGACATAAAGGCCATGAGCATACAAGGAACTTATTCAACCACAAGCCCACAAGGCTTGCGCCAGGCATGCAGTGGTAGAAAAAACTCTCTCGGCTCTTCACAATCTTTGTGACCTTAGGCAGTTTCCTGTTCCTTTTTTTTTTTTTCTTTTTCAGAAATTCTTTTTGAAATTTAATCTACGTATATAAAATCACAATATCAAGCAGCATCTTGATAATTTTCATAAAGTCAAGATATTCATGAACCCCAGATAAACAGAATCATCACCAGGCTGCCAGAAGTCTCCTTTGTGTGCCTTTCTGGTTACTCCCCAACCAGGATAACCAGAATCCAGATTTTTAACAAAATAAATTAGTCTTTTGAGTAAATTTCTTAAACGCTTTAAGATTCAATATCATCACCTGTAAAACTGAGGTAATAGAACCTTCTGACAGCATCAGAAATGAGGAGGACAAGGCGCAATGAGAAAAGCATATCTAGCTATTTTTAAGAATGACTTAAAATATCTTTTTATTTTTAGAGACTGTTTACAAAGATAGCACTCATTTTCCCCAAGTAGCAAACAAACATCTGAGAGGAAGAAACAAAGCAGTCTACTGAACTCAGGGTCCTACCTCCTCCCAGTCCCACTCAGTAGCTGGTCCTCAGGCTTCATCAAGTAAGCACATCTCACTTAGGTTTGGGACCAATCCTGGTCAGAAAGACAGGATACTGGCAATTCCAGTCCATCACCTGGTGGAGGGCAATGTGTTCGCTGCTCAAGGACCCCCAACACAGCCTAACTTCTCCCAGAATGCTTTGCAGTGAAACTACTGTACCTAAATTACAGCTAAACCACTGGGCTAATGACAGAGTTGTGTTTCACTTAAATAACATAGAACTGGATGTTTTTCTCCTTTCCAAGTCATAGGGAAAGGAAAGATAGAGAAAAGTCACTAGCAATCATAAAGAGTATTTATTAAATTCTTACAGTGTCCAAAGGGCTGAGCACTTGCTATGCATTCTATTATTTTTATGACATCCTGACTAGTACACACTCTTACTGTATTCATTTTATAGATGAAAACATGGAGACACATGATTATAGTCCAGAGACTGTGCCTCCTGACCCCACTGAGAAATTCCTTACCTGTGTGTCTCCTTCACTAGATGTTGAGATAGCCTCAAAAATAAACAATGTTTGGTTCATTTTAGGCTCATCAGCACTTAGCATAAGACCCGACATATACTAGGTATCAAAAAACACATAAACAAATCAAGTAAGCCAGAGACTACTTGGAAGACGGATTATAAGTCTTGCTAAGCCCTCTGAAAGCATGTTCTAGACAGGCAGGGATAAAGAATAAATGAGGTCAATGACCTTTGGTGAAAAATTTAAGAGTTGGGCAAGTAACTAGATTCTACAAAAAAAAATGATAGTTTGGTTTTAAATACAAATAAAGTAGGTATCAGTAGAACCAGAGAAAACTTGTACAAGACATTTTACAAATCTCTTGATCAGATTAGGTAGATTTGCACCCTTAGCAAACATCATCTTGATTCTCTGAGTCTGGCCTCACATTACAGGCAAATGATGCTTCAGCGAGGTGCAGATATATATCCCCAAGTCCTTGAGAAGCATTGCTGAAGGGAGATCTGAACTCCCAGGGGAAGCGACTGTCCCTGCATGACACCAGGAACAAACACAGTATTCTCAACCAGTTCATCAAGGTTTAAAATAGTATTGTCTTGGTTACTCTTCTCTTGTTGCTGGGACAAAATACTCAACACCCAAAATTATGGAAGGAAAGGTTTATTTAGCTCACGGCTTGTGGAGGTTTCAGTCCATAATCAGCAGGCTCCAAAGCAGGGCAGCATGGCACAGAGGCAACACTTTAAGGCAGCAGAAGACAGTAAAAGCAGCAAAAGCAAAAGAAGCAAAGAGCAAGCCTCTTTTTCCTCCCTTATATTGTAAGCAGGTTACAACCCTCTGGTGGGTGCAGCACTCACATTATCTCCATACCCTCCTCTTGCACAGGCTGAGGATGTTTACAAGTAAGGACCGGCACCCCCATGACTCACTTAAACTTCTCACCTTCTCAAATTGACACAATGAACAACATTCTAGAGCCCTAAGGGCTTGCCCCCTACACCCCAGGATGCAGAGCTGCTGAGTTATTTAGTTAAGCTTCTAGACTTCTCAAGTTGACATAATGTATCAACACTAACAAGTATTTTCCAAGCAATCCTTAGTCAACTGCCTCAAGGAAATACTGTCAGTGCTGACTATGTGCCTTAAGAAACTCATAGGTTAAAAGAAATAGATATGCGCACATAATCTCAGCTTCCCTCTTATCTCATCATGATTGATCATCAGACTCCCTCAAGTATTTCCGAGGGTGCCCAGAGTACATCCCCAACTAAACTAGGTCAGTTGATCCCAAGATGGAACTGGAAGATTCTGCAGTCCTGTCTGTCTTCCTTCCTTCTTGCACTAATATCCTTCCCACATGGCTGCCTTCCTGGTTCATGTCATGCTTTCCAGATGCCACTAAGCATCTCAGTTACCACTTCTTTTAACACAACCTTTTCTGGGTACCATCACACCAACTCCCCATCAGACACGTCTCTTGGTCTTTTTGGTAACACCGTGGCATTTGTTGGGTACCACAGCTTCCACCACAGCATGACCTCTGGAGCTGGATTCCTGGATTCCTAGCTCTGCCACATGCTAACTGTATACGAGAAATTTACATAAACTCTTCTGCGTGTTCCACTTTCTCACTGGCAATCAGAGACAAATAATAGTAACTCACTCCTAGTCTTGTTGTAATTAAGTGAAGCAATATATGTGAGTGTGTAATGTACATGTCATGTGTATTATATACATGTCAATGTATTATATACATTATGTAATGGGTATATCATATATAATAGATTGTAATATACTTATCATATATGTGTATCTTATATGTATATGTGCATATAAATATATTTACCCTATATGTATGTGTATATAAAATACCTAACAGGCAGTATTATATGTTACTTATATTAGAGCTGTGTCATCAGAACTTTGTTACTTAAAAGTGAGCAAAATGAGAAAGTTCCAGGAAGATGGCAGTGGTGTTAGCATAGTTTGTCCATCTCTGCAAATCCCCACATAAAAACTGTTAGAGGAACTGCATAACAAACTTCCCCATGGTAAATAAGCACAACCAAACTGGGCGATAAGGTGTCCCCACAAACTTCACAACACAGCAAACCTTCAACAGCTGGGGTCGAACTTCCAACAGCTGTAAGAGCGGCTTGGCATCATCTTATGAGAAGAAAAAGGAAGCAGTAAGGTGGCACCTGAAGAACAGAGTTGAAGAACAACACTCAAATGGTACCTGGAAAGCATGGTATGGCAGGTTGAGAGACATAGCCGAAGCCAGAGGGAGATTTTCCTCTTCACTACCAGATGAGTACCAGTGCCTACTATCAACTTTTACAAGGAATCTCCTCTATAGCAAGCACCACCGTAAGGAGAAGCTTCTAGGAGTAAAATCAGAATTGAGTGAGACAGGGAAAACAGAGGCAAAGGAAAAAGAAATTCAGATCAGTATCAGGAAAGGAACCTAAGGAAGGTTGCTGTACTTTTTAACTTGATGAAAGAAAGAGAGGGAGAGGAGGGAAAGATTTCATATAAAAATGAGTAACACAGTTATTTAAACCATCATCCTACACATGGCTATTTTAAAAGTATATATATTTCTGTAAGGAGAAAATGCTAGGAAATTGTACTCACAAAGCAGATTAAAACTGTCACTATTTCAATATAAGTTTAAAATTTTAAGAAAATTATATATGAAAGCAAAATGGATATTCTTAGAAAGATGTCCTAACTCAGTAGTGAATTAGACATTAAAGTAGTGAATTAGACATTAGACAAAAGTCGTTTTAGAAAAAAGAATTAAACAAGAAAAAAATGCACAAGATAATGTCTTAAAGTCAAAAGTAAAAATGCAGGGGAAAAGTTTTAAATAAATAACAAAAGTTTAAAAGACTTTAAGAAAAATAACAAATATTCAAGATGGTAAAGAAAGTACAATACACACACAATACGAGTTTCTGAAGAAGAGACTCAAAGCAGAGGAGCAATAAAGTCTAAAAATTGTAAACTGGAAAAACTTTCCAGGTTGAGGGTGGCTTAAAACTGCACACTGAACAAGCATATTATATGCATAGAAACAAAGATATTCTAGACATATTCTGAGATTTTTAAAAAGAGAGGAAAGTCAAAAAGAAGGAAGGAAGTGTGGAAGGAAAGAAGGATGGATAGAGGAAAGAACGAAAAAGAAAGAGAGAGGAAAGAACAGGAGAGAGGAAGGGAGATCCTCCATGCAGCCAGAAATAAGACCACATTACTGATAAAGTACAGAAATCATACTATTATTGTAACTTTTTGACAGGAACACTTTATGCCAAAATAAAGTTGAGTCACATATTTAAAATTAAAATACTCAAGGAAATTAAGTACGAGTCAAGGGTTTTATATTCACCCCAAATGACCGAAGTATAGAATGTGAGCAGGAACCCTGAGCTCTGGTGGCAGGAGGGGTGTTAGAGAACAATTCTTCAGGAACAATTAAGAAGACGACATCAACAGGGCTTCGATACTGATTCCACATAGATCATGAATTAGAGGGGACAGCGAAGATGAGACCCAGATTTTTGACTGAATGAATATGAGAAACAGGTTCAGACGAGAGTGATGGGACATTGAGACAAGGGGAGTCTAACGGATGTGCCATCTCTGCTTTTCAAAGCGTCCAGTCTCTCTCACGGTGCTGCCCTCCATAGAACACTTCAAAAACTCCCAGGCACTTCTCACGTTCACGCAGAGTGTGTGACTCACACTCTCACAAGACCCCCTCTATGCACTCATTTATTCAACAAATATTTCCTTAGTGCCTACTGGGGTACAATAGTGAACAAAAGAAACCAAAGTCCCTACTATTGTAGACAGTACATGATAGCAGGGGACACAGATAATAAAGTTAAAACTTGTGCAATTGTTGAAAACAGATCATTTGTATTAAAAGCAGAGGTAGAATAAGGGGAATCAAGATGTTTACATGAGAAGCAGAAACACAATATCATTTTAAATAAATGGTTAAGAGCTTATTGAGAAGGTAGGGTATGAGCAAACACTTCCAGGAGACAAAAGGATTGACCATATGGGTACTAAGCATTCCAGGCAGGGAAAAGAGCCAGCTCAAAGGTCCTGGGAGGAAGGGTGCCAGGCTTGATGGAGAAACGGTATAGTGACAAGCGTGGCTAAGAAGAGTGAGAAGGGAAAGATGAGTAGGCGTGCTCTCGGAGAAGGGATCATGCCAGAACTTGGGTGGGCTTGGAAGCCACTGTAAGCCCCTTGGGCTTCATTCTCAGTAAACAGAATACTTCCCAAGTCCTTTAAGGAATTTTGTCACAGATGTCATCTGGTTCGACTCAGCTCATGTGGCTCTCTGTAACCCAACCTGGAAGACTCCCTTTCTCAAGGACTTATAAAAACAACACATAGATTAATTTAGAATGACTTAACCTCTGCTATGCAGGGAACTATACACTGTTTACGAAGCAGTTAATTTAAGCATAATTATTTATGCAACAAACTATAAATAATTTATACTGTGGTCAAGGTTTTAACTTCCAACCTCTCTGCTCGAAGGCAATAGTGTAGTCCAAGCCAAGTGTGACTATGGGAAATGTTGCTACTTGATTGTGTTCAAATTTCCCAATGGTTTCCTCATGCTGCTTCTGATCTGCTCCTGAATCTTACATTGACAGGCATCAGCACAGATCTTTCTTGGCATCAGGGCTTTGTGGGAATGGCAGACAACTCTCCATCTCTGCATTTCAAGCCATTCCCAAGTTCACTAGTTAAATGTAGATCCTTCACCAATCTCTGGTGCTAAACGGCTCACCCTAGCTCTGCCTCTTCCAACTTCTGTTGACCATCCTGTGCAATCCAGATACATCAAGAAGGTTTTTCTCTTTCAATCGACTCTGAACAAGATCTTCATCTACTCATTACTCACAAGTGACCCCTTGTCCCATATGGTCCTGCGTTTTATCCCATCTCTGCTCAGTGACCTCTACTTTGAACTATAGCAGTGAAAGAGTTTTCAAACTGAAGTTACCCAGAAATCTTCATATTAACTACTTATGCCACCAACTTCATATTCGGCTTATATATTCCATATCACTTTATATTAATTAGACTTCTCAGTTTAACATAGAGTGTGTCCTACATTTTGGATAATCCAGGAATCCTCAATTCTAATAACTGGAAGTAATCTGTGATGATGACATGGACTATAATATGATGGTCACTTTGTCATAATTATTTATTCAGGATGTAGACTTCTCTCAATGCATCAGACGGTTTGAGGTAGAGAAGAGATCTGACTACTCTTAACAAATCTTTTCTTTTAACCTAGCATACTTCTCAGCATGCTATAAAATCAACTATTTAGTGAGTACCTTCTTCATACCAGACACACATGAAGCACCTACACATATGATATCTCACTCATAGTCATAGACATGGCATTTATCATACCCATTTCATCAAAGGGCTCAAAGAGTTTCCAGCACTAGTCAGTGACAGTGCCAAGACTTCAGCACAGGTCTATCTGGCTCCAAGGTCTGAGCTTTCCCCACCTGCTAAGGTGTCCAACCCCATCATGGGACTTATTGGTTCTGTTTCAGAAAGTCAAGGAACCAGGTGACTGTTTCCATTCCAATGAGCCAACAGGTACATCTGACAGCTGCCTCCTCTGATGACTCAGAGCCCATCTTGTTAACACTGTCTGGCATTTTAGATGCCCTCTGGTTAAGAGAAGACATTATTAACACTTCCCAGCCTTTCATTAACTTGTGGACCACTTACAGTCTATGTTCTAAAAGGGTATGCTTTACACACCAGACCATATGTAGAGCCAGACTGTGTCTGTCTTGTCCCCACTGTCCCCCCATGCCACCCCAAGTACTGGTTGGATCTGACACACTTGAAGAT
>RJWT010055851.1:0-10096 GCA_004365215.1 Cuniculus paca
AGACCAAGAACTGCAGCAAGGCGCAGACACACTCCAGCGCTGTCTCCTAGATCTCCCTCCTGGCTCCCCAGGAAGGAAGAAGGAGCAGGGTGCGAGTGTGCGCTCATGTGTGCGCTCATGCACGCGCGCGCGCGTGTGTGTGTGTGGCTGTGTGGCTGTGTGGCTGTTGCCTGGTCACGCATTCCATCTCCCAGACGACATGCGTCTGTCTGGCTGCACACTGTCTGCCTCGCTTCCAAAGGGTGGTTTGCAGTTCAGATTAACTGCTCCGGGCTAGAAATGGTATTTTCTCCGCCCCACCCCAACTCCCCCCCACCCTCAGTGCTCAGCTCCCCACCCAGCTTCTCCATGCCCTGGAGGGCCTGGCAATGTGGAAAGGCTTGGGAAAGCTGCTGGCCGAGGGTCCACATGCTGAGGGCTGAGAAGCCTAACAGTCCTGTGCCTTTCATGTCTCCCCTGAGTGCTACCTGGGCAGGACGTCAGGAGGGGATAACGGTAGAGCCACACACTTCACTTCCCCATAAAATATTGCTTTCAAAGATTCCAGGTGATAACTCTCAAGGAGATTTTTGGGGTGGTTGACCCTCTGGCCTTCAGGGGAAATTTGGGGGGTTATCCCTTTTCTGGAGGCGGGGTAGGAAAGTATTTACTAACAGCAATAGCCTGACCAGCTGTGCTCAGGGACCAGGGCACTCACCTTTGGAGACAAGCTCATTATAAGGCATAGTTGTGAGACCCCTATATTTTAGGCAGGTCTCTGAATGCTTGAGTTCTCGGTCCCGCTCTGACCCCCACTCCTTGGAGGACTTTGGGTGAGCCATCTCTCCTCTCTGGTCTCAGTTTCCTCACCTGTAAATAAATGGTCGGACATAAAGCAACTGAGGGCCTTCCAGCACCACAGTGAATCCCTCGACCATGTTTTCCTCTCATGCCTCAGTGCATTCCAGGGTCACACAGGGGCATTTACCCCTGGCTAGTTGCTCAGCTACCCTGCAGGGCCTGCATTGCCAAGGACTCAGCTGAAGGAGCTCAGAGAAGCAGGGTGAACAGCCTGAAGGTGAAGTGGTGGCCTTTGTTGATAAGATGATTGCATCTGCGAGAGGGAGAGATGTGGCTGTAATAAGGACTGAACACAGACTGGTTGCCAGCAGCTAAAACTTAGGGGACTGCCCTTGAGAAAGGTCATTGTGGGCAATGACAGGAGCCACTCAGAGTTCTGTGCAGGGTAGAGGTCACTTGTTCCCCTGGAGGTACAGGCCAGCAGTGATCCAAATGCTAGGAGGGCACAATGACATCACAGTGAGACAGAGTCCATTTTGTGCCGGCCAAAATTGGCCCATGCAGACTTCCCCACACCAAGCCCTTAAAGCCTGCAGTCACACAAACCTCTCTATACTGTTGCTTCCTTAACAGGGAGTGCTCAACCACAGAGAAGCCCCAAGTCATTTTCACGAGGTTTGAGAATATATTAGCCTGCAACTTCAGGCCTGTGTGGCAAATCCCAGCTCTGTTGTATACTAATGTGATCTTGGATGGGTTTCTTAGTCTCTCCAAGCCTGACTTTCCTGAATGGTAAAGTGGAGGTGATAACACTACTTCATAGGATTGCTATGGGGATTATACCAAATAATGTTTGTGAAAAGCTTAGTAGTCACTGGCTCTTAGTAGCTACTCAGAATGCCAATGATCCAATGGGACATTGCTTATGCTAACAATTTGCATTTTAGTTTGATTCATCAGGTATGCATTGATAGTGTGAGTCTACCCTGTGTGAAGTTCTGAGGATATACAATCAAGTATAAATCAAGGACATACCAAGAAGACTCAAGATTGTTCAGATGTCAGTCATTCCTATATTGATCTCTAGATTGAACCCAGTCCCTGTCAAAATCCTAGCAGGCTTGCTGGTAGAAATTAGCAAGCTGATTCTAAAATGCAAATGGAAACTCAAAAGACCTAGAATATGTAAAGGGTCTTCAAAAAGAAGAAAAAAATCTTGCAAGTATAGATCGAGAGATAAATTTTGCTCTCAAACAGCATAAAGCTCTTTTGGGGAGACTAGGCATTTCAGGGAGACCATACCTTAATTCCCCAGGAGTGCAGGGTAGTGGTTAAGGACATAGGCACTAGAGCCTGACCCCTGACTTTGAATGTCAGCTTTGCCAAGAGCCAGCTCAAGACCTTGGGTAGAGTACTTTTCACCTCTCAGTATCCCAGATGTCTTTTCTATAAAATGAGATAATTACAGTGCCACTGCCTTAGGACCATTGTAAGGATTAAACATTGTAAGTGTGTCTACTGACAAGGCACATTCTGCCAGCAGAATGCCAAGATCAGTCTTGTTGCTTGAGCTTAGAATTCCTCCTCTAATGGGAAAAATAAGACACATATACAGAGACAGTGTTTGGTGGTGGTCACGTGACCAGGACACTTGTTAATGCTCAAGGGCCAGACAGCTTTCAGCTGGGTCGACAGGAGACTGTGTACAAAAAAGCAGAAGCAGGTATGGTTCCCACAGAGGAAATGTCCTCGGTACGCAAGGCTGGGGTGGGAATGGAAATGGAGTAAGGGCAGAGTTCCTGCTCCTAGAATGTCCTACGCAGAAGGAGAGCCTGGAAATGTGAGCTGCCCTTCCCAAGGGGTGAAAGGCTGGATGGAGCTCAGGACCTCAGGCTCTCTGAGTTGGCCCTGTCTTTCTGAGACCCAGACTGGGAGTTGCTTGCCCAGGGTCACTTGGCCGAAGGTTAAACACAGAGGAAGTTTCCAGCAGACCGGGAGTGAACAAAGATCTGATAGCAAGGAGCTGGGAGGTGCTGCCTGGGGCCTTACAAGGCTGTTTCTGGAGTGTCGCATTCCAGGGGGCGTTGTGGGTAGGGGACACCTCCAGTGTGACTCACCAAAAGGCAGGCTGCCAAGTTCGACAGGATGCCCAGCAGAGCCCTTTGGCCTGGGCCCAGCTCAACAGCCCCCTCCCCATTCCGCCCCAAACACGTACCCCTCCAGGCCTGGATACGTTTCCTGAAAGACTAAGAAAATGCCGGGGCTGGAGGGGCCGCCTGAGCCACCCGCCACCCACCCGCCCACTGGGGCCTGGGGCCAGGTCTCTGAGAGCAGCAGTCGTGCAAGGGAGGACGTGACCGGCAGCCTTCATTCTCAGAGGCCGGGGATTTCAGAGGAACGCAGCCAACTCCGGCTCTGAAGTTCCTACTTCAGACCCCGCCGGGCTGGAGCCAAGGGCGCCTGTAGTCTCCACCTTACAAATCAGAGAGGCAGGCGTCACAGGCTGCATTGTGTAGGGGAACACGTCCTCCCCATGGCTTCTGTGCGCTGGCTCACCTCCTGAGGTTCCCGAATATACTTTGTCCTTCATCGGGACCAGGGCTTCCTCTAGCCAGCTTCTTTTCCCCCAATCCCTGGCTTCCTTCAGCCCCACCCCAGGTCACCTTCTCACACCATCTGCCCAGGAGCATCTTGGCCCCTGGAATGGAACTCCTAGGAATGTCACATCCCTGTCTTTGAGGTCCTGAGCAGACTCAGGGAGAAAGAGGAGACGGTACCAACCCTACACAATGACTCAAACCCAGAAGGGATGACTACAGCAGAAACAGAGACGCTTGACCCTGAGATAACTCCACAGGCTTCCTGCGTGGTTGGCCAGCCGGACTGTGAGAGCTACACTCGGGGCAGATGAGGAAACAGGCCCTAAAAGAGACATGATTGGCCCAAGACCCTACAGTAAGTAGACAAAGCCAGAGCAGGATCTAAGGTCCAGGGTTCCTTAGCCTCATCAAATCATTTTTGTAGTTTTTATTCTGTTTTCTTTGTTCTTAAGAAAAAGGCAAGTTCTGGGAAGGACAAAATCAGGGCCACCAGAGACTCAGGAAAGAGGAGACTGCTAGGTCCAAGGGCCAGGCTCCTCCTGCTGCCCGCCCCCATACTGGATGGAAGCTGCCCTGTGCCCCACCTGAGCCAGCAGGCCTGGCCTTTCTCTTCTCAGTGTAAGCAAATAGCTCAGAGATGCAGGAATGTACGTGTCACTCACCCACAGAGCTGAGGGCCAGCCTTTAATCTGTGCCTCCATCTCCCCCGTGCCACCAGAGCCTCTGCCGCCCTCTCTGTAGCTTTCATCAGCCCCCTCCAGGCTTCACCATTGAGCGTCTTCCCCACCAGGTACAGTGTACCCTGTTTGCATCCCACCCATTTCCCCAGACTTTTCTATCTCTGGAACCATCCCCAATCACCCACACTGTCAACTTTTGCTACCTGCGGTTCCTGGTCGCCTTATGGGGTCTGTTCCTATCTAACCATCCGGTATTATGTTACATTCCTCTGTACTGAGGCTAGGCTAGAAAGGAGATTCAGGAGTGAACAGAAGAAGCCAAACAACCTGCCTTCAGCGGCACTTACATTCTAGTGAGGAGTAGGTGACTAACGTAAAGGCAACAGAGTCGTAAGCAAGTAAAAGCTCAGTAAGTCTGCAAGGCTTCTGTGCTGCTCTCGCCCCTGGAATGGAACGCCTAGGAATGTCACATCCCAGGCAGAGAACTGGCGGTGCAAAGGCCCTGAGGCAGAGGTATGCCTTCCCTGTGGAGTAACATCAAGGAGGCCATGAGCTGGGGGTGGGAGGAACTCAGGTCACTGGGGACAGGGGTCTGCAGGCCATTATAAGGATTTGTGGTAGCTGTAAGTGGAGCGAAACGCATTAGGGTTGTTGATCAGGAAAGGCAAGATCTAACTTGGGTTTTAAGAGGATCAGTGGTTGAAAGTATTCTGAAAGAGTGGGTTGGATGCAGAGAAACCAGCTTGAAGGCATTAGGGAGCATCCAAGGGAGCTATGGGGAGATCGATTACGGTAGGGAAACAAAACAGAGTTTGGGTCTACTTGGCAGGGGAAGCCAAAAGGACGGCTGAAGTGCACAAGATTGTTGGAGTCGAGATGACTTCAGGTTTGAGGCAAGACAAGTGGGAGGGGGGTTAGCATTAACTTCGACTGGGACAACGGTGCATTGTGGAGGGCAAGACTGCTACGGGATACATCACACTGAGTGTAGACTGGACAAAAAGTGCTCACCCCGAGCAGACAACTAGAGTCCTGTGTTCAGAAGGTGCTCAGGATAGAAACAGGCCCCTGGAGACGTTAGGAGGTGTGGAAAGCCAGGGAACTAGAGGCAGTCCCCAGGAGAGGATGGTGGCTGGTAAAAAGGCTGGTCACTATAATACAAGAGCCATGTTTTTAGTCGTCCACAGTCATGAAAGGGAGGCTAAAAACCAGCATAGAAGGAATGGAAAGAGAAAGGCTGCTGTGCTCCCCCCAGGACCTCTTCTTCGGCTGGCCCAAAGGAGGGCATGTGGGAGGCAATAATTACCCTTAGAGACAGGGAGGTCTTTCCGAAGGAGAAGCAGTGAGACAGGCTGCAGCCCCGTGTCTCCGAGCCTCCTGATAGTTCATGGGAAAATGGTGTCCTTTTATCATTTCATTCCTTGGTGAGGCTTAAGTTTCTGCTTCCGGAAACTGACCCAGAGGATAGGATAGGCGCCTACGGCTATCTTTGCTCCCAGTGCTTTATATAACTCAGACCTCTCCCCACAGCCATTTACAACTTTGGCTTTAGTCCTGTGGGGCCAATAAGATTAAGTATTTAGCACCCGCTGTATTTTGTGCTCTGTATTTCTGACGAAATGTTTCCTGCCTCCATGACAATATCTCAGTAAACAGAATTCCATTGGCCCTCTGCATCCTCAGGTTGCACATCTGTGGATTCAACCAACCACAGATCAAAAATACTCAGAGAAAATATTCCAGAATGTTCCAAAAAGAAAAAATTAAATTTACCATGCACTGATTACTATGCTGAATCTGTGCAATGGGGTGATGATTAGATTAGGTATTATAGGCATTAGATTAGGTATTATAAATAACCTAGAGTTAATTTAAAGTATGGAGGAGGATATGTGTGAAGATGGTGTATAAGTACTACGCCATTTTATATGAAGGACTTGAGCACCCACAGATGATGGTATTTGGAGGGCATCCTGGAACTCATCTCCCAGAATGCCATGGGACACTGTACCTTGGAGGAAAATGGCATGCTCAGTGGCCATAGGCTTCAGTGGACTGCTTGCCTGCCCTCCTTTTTTCTTTTTAATAATTAGCCTAGCTAAAGTTCATCTTCACTGACCTACTTCTCCCTAAAAATTGCTCCCAAATACTTCTTTGAGATCACCCTACAAATACCTAAGCTGGAAAATGGAGTAGTTCAAAATGGTACACAGCCCATTCCTCAGTTTGGTTAGAGATTCTTGCCATTTCCCTGAGAAAATGGAAGCCTTTTAGGAAGAGCCTGAATCCCAAGAAGCCAATACGCAGACAACAAGGACTGCGTTGCTTAGCCCAGATGTACAGACAAGATCCAGAGCTGGTGTCTCAGCCACCCATGCCTACGCAGTACTGGCAGTGGAAAGCCGAAAGCCAAAGCAAAACTGACTTGGACTTCCCTCTGTGCCTGTTACCTTCTCTCCTGCTCTACAGGTACAGAAGATTTCATTTACATCCCTATTTCTCCAGAGGAGATGGGAAATCTGTACCCTCGGGAACCTTCAGACTTGCTCTCTAGCAGTTCAGCGGGTATCTTTGAGTGTACCCCTCCCAAGAAAGTTCCATCGAATTAATCTACCTGATGTACCCCATTCTGTCCCACAAGTGCTCCTCAACATAGTTATACTTCCAAGCTAAGTACAAGGCTGAAGGCAATGCAGAATCAACACTGGGCAAGAAATATGTGAGCATTCCAACAGCAGTGGTGGAAAGAGCTGGTGGATGAGCAGGGAGAAGCAGGTCTAAGGACCACCAAGACCCAAGAGCTAAGACCCTTGGCATCCCAGCTCCCAGAGGGCCTCCCCAGGGTGGAGAAGGGTCTTAGGCCAAGAAGGAATGGCCTTTGGCTGGGTGACTCTGGCCAAGCAGGAGGATTGCCCTCTCAATAGTCAATAATTTGAGATGGTGAATAGAGAGAAAATGTGGGGGAAGAGGGGAATTTAGGGATATTCTTCCCAGAATAGCTTTAAAACTAGGGCAGCTTTACCAGCCACCTAGGATGATTGAAAGCAGGTGGGATTGAAACAGATGCCCTCTGGAAATGCCTGTCAGACCCTAGTTTGTCAGAACTCCAGGATTTTCCTGATTGTTCAGCAGATCTCAGGATGAAGCTTAGGACATTCCTTCCCCCAGGCCCCTTGTGTATATTGCATTAGAGTCACCACCTGACAAAGAGGAGGCCCGCAACATCTGAGGAGGGAGGGAGGAGGATGGATATGTGGATGGGTGGATGAGTTGGTGTGTGGATGAGTGGGTATTTGTAGCCTGCTATGGTCCTGTGTGGGGACCCTTAATGGAACATGGAAATCATAAATGGTGAGTTTTGCCTTTGCTTCCTGTGTTAATAGATGCCACTGTCACCTTAAGAGTAAGTCATGTTCCCCAAGCAGATGGTATTACTCCTGGCCAGGTATATTGGTTCTCAGCTGGTAAACCATGATTTTAGTTGTTGGTGGCGGGCTCATCAAAGCATGAATGTTGTTCCAAGAGCTCAGGTGACCACCATTCTCCTTCAGCATCGCTGGGCCCCTCCAAAGTCTCCTGTACTCTGCTGATGTGCCTTAGCTTCTCCGCAACCTGATTTCCCAATGCCAAAGTTTCTTAGGGTTATGATAACTTGCAGATTTTGAGAAAGGGCCATCTGGGCAGAGTAGGAAGGGTGGTAGTTATGTCTTACTTTATTTTGCTTTCTTAAAATAGCTTTAAAGAGGTGCCAGGACTCCCTGGGCTCTTTCAGACAGGTGGGCCTGATTTCCCCCTAGAGCTTATTTACCTGGAAGATACACAAAACCCCCTTCCTCTGGGTCCCTGGACTCAAGTTCAATGCTTGAGTGCACTTGCCTGTTTTTCTGTTATCAGCTTGATAGCAAAGAATTCTGTGAAGGGAGAAATTAAGAGAAATGCTCTCTCTTTGTCCAGGAGTTTAATGTTTGTAGAAAATGTGGTGTTTTTCCCTAAGGTGAGCCTCAGCCACTCATGCCCAGGGAAAACTGACCTCCTGGTCTCCCCAACCCCAGCCAGGTGCCATCTTTTGTGTTCCTAAAGTGACTCGAAATGCAGGTTTTGGCCATGGAAACAAGCCCTAGCAGCCCCATTCTGAAGGTGGCAAACATCGCACCATTCTGTATGATTTGAAAGCAACAAGAATCTGTGTATAGGGAGAGAGGGCGAGCCGAGGGTTGTTAGAGCCAAAAGCGCCCCTTTGGCACAGACATTATTATTAGCAAGGGGCATCTGAACTTCTGCTAATGCTTTGTGCACCCCCGTTATCAAATGGAGGGTCCTGGGGGAGTTGTTTCTAGGTTCCTGGTATCCTGAACAAAGATCTGAGTAAGACACTGAATAAGAGTAAGAAGAGTAAGATTTATGGAAAGCCAAAGAAGCAAAATTACACTCCACCGGGTGGGAGCAGGTCACTGCCCTGATAAGGGCAGGGGCTCAGTCTCGTCAGTCCCTGGGATTATGAGAGGATCTATAACTGTGGCTAGACAGGAGTCATGGGCCAGTGGGGTACCTAACTTGCCCCACCCATTAGGTGGGGGAGTTTCTGACTACATAAGGCCTTTAGAGGACGTGTGGTGTTCAAAGCTCATGGGATGGGAGGTCTTAAAACCATAATGCAAATGAGGTTGGATGCAAGCCAGGGTCATGTACTTTGGGTTTCACACGTGCCTGGGGTCTTTGGAGGGAACGGGGTGACCGTCATCTATTGGTTTTCTGATTTTTTTACATAGTTGTCCTTGCAGATTTCTGCTCCACTGGGCTGTGCCAGTGCGATTTGTAATGGGTATTTGACAGGGAACTTGTTGGAGAAACAGAGCCTTATCCTAACAATGTAGTGCTAATGGGCTGCATCAGGCATTGTGACATTCAGAGTGGGAGATGCTCCAGGGAGAGGAAAGTGCTCTCAGATAGCCCTTGGATCGCTCCACTGAGGCTCGCACTTGAGGACCTATAGCTAGCCTCTCCCCTGTAAGGTGGGACACAGGCATTTAGATCTCATGGCACCTATGAGTGGTGGCAGGGTGCGTCTTATTAACTCATTCTCCAGATAAGGCTGAGCAAAGACCAAGTGACCTGCACAGACTCCCCTGGTGCTGACTGTGCTGCTCTTGGATATGTCCTTGGCTGTGAAGCAGAGCCCTCTGTGGTGGGCAGAGCCTGTGGCATGTGGAGGGAGACTGTGCCAGGCCTCTCCACTCCAGTCCACAGTCAGAGCATCCCTGTCACCTGGGTAGCACTTCCTCTGTTTGCAGTAGAGCCAGTCCCACCAGGGGCAGGCAGGCGGGCCAGGAGGTGGCAGACACAACTGATAACTCCAGCTTCCTGTCCCTTTCTTCCGCAGAGGGAGCTGGCATTATTTTTATCTGGGGACACTGGCGTGGGAGGTATTGTCAGCGTCATCTGGTAAATGCAGTTAAGTTCTCTGTTGTCCAAGGCACCCCCCAAATAGGTAGTGTTAAGCATGCTAAGCTGTTCACATTTAAAAATACAATCAGACTGATGACAGATAATTTGTTCGTGGTGCTTACATCACAACCTAAGCACAGAGCCATCAGTTCCAGAGCTGGTGCTTTATTTTTATCCTCTCGGGTCTGAGCTCATCAAAACTAAGGGCTCATGCCTTTTTGAAAAGTATAATTTCGTGTCTGTCACCCCCGTGGGGAAAAATGGTCACAGCCTGCGGATTAAATGTAGGAGCAGGTTGTTTACACGAAATATCGAGCATCTGTTGAGTCTAATGAAGTAGCTGCTGGGCATGCTGGTGCGTGTCTTATGCAGCCTTCAGTTTCCGGGGTGCCCCTCATGGGCATTCCATGGTAGCTCCCTGCCTAGATCTGCTCCCCAACATTTCTCAAGTACCTCTGAGTCTGTCTGTGTCCCAAGAAGTTGTCTCATGGGTAAGCCAGGAGTGTGTGTTTCTTAGTCTGTTTTCTGTTATTATAACAAAATACCACAGATTGAGTAACTTATGAAAACAAATTAATTTATTTAGCTCAT
>RJWT010055852.1:0-10104 GCA_004365215.1 Cuniculus paca
AGAACTCTGGGAAAGATTATTTTGCCATGTAACACAATCCATAGGCAGGTACTAAGTTTAGTTTTTGTTGGAGAATCTGTTCTGTATCCATCTTGAATTCCAAAAAATTTGCATTTAGTAACTGTAATTTATCTCTTTATTCCTCTCCCTTGTGTGTAGTTTCAGATTCTTAAAAAGTTCTGAACAATCAGCTCTCAAGGGGTTACTGCAGATTACCTCTGAAGCAAGTCATTCTTCTCAGTAATCTGACTCCAAACTGCATTTCCAGCCCTGCTGTGTCTCCTGTAGAATTTAGCGGGGGTCTTTGGGCTCCAGTTGACCATGGCAGCACCCAGCACCATCACAACCCCCACCACCCAGTCTCCTCTATGTACAGTCCTCTACCTATGGAATGTCCAATAGTCAGCCCATGCTCAAAGCCAGCACAGTTTCCTCAAAGAATAGACCAGGAGGTCTTGGCCAAGTTAAAATGAATCTTTTCCATTCTGAAAGTTTTATTCCTATAGTTTTGCTTCCACACATTTCTAGTAACTGTGAAAATAAAACTTCAATTTTAAAAAAATTTTGATGTATTTATCTGTACATGTTGCAAGATGAGTGATGGCCTGCACTAGTCTACCATTCTCAGAAGTGGAAGTCCAAAGACATGCATTTTAATTCTAACTGTTGCATTTGTGAGTACTGAATAAGATTCCAACAAAGGACTTGTAAGTATTTGTCATTGCATATATTAAAAGAGGCTGACATTTTGTTAAATACATGATCTCTGTCAAGAAGTTAGAAAATAATGTTTTGTTTTTCCAAACATATAGGTTTTCATATTTCTCACATAAGGTTCTTGACCTTTTATTATTAATTCAACAGTGACCTGTTTGGGAGTTTGTTTTCTTTTATAACAAATTAGACTTGTGCCACCTGCTATACTACAATGAAAGATCATGAGCTTCTGGGCATGATATTCACAGTGCGTAAAATGTGAAATCACACTGGCTGAGCAGCAGTGTTGTAGAGCACAAGCATCAGACCAACAGAGACTTGACTTATCATCCATGGAAACGTCAAGGTCAAAACAAAACAAAGAAATGGATCATTTATCTAACAACACAACTCCTGACTGCACTGGGAACATAGAGCATATGCAGGTATTTTAAGAGGGAGAGCATAAATTTGAGGGGAAAGAAAATGAAGAAGATTATGAAAATAACCACCATTTGAGCAGGAAAGACAAGAAGATAGACTGTGAATGCCTGATATCAAACAAAAGAGGCTAAGACAGTCTTGACAGAGAGGTAAACCACATCAGATTCCAGAAGTAAGGGAAAAACACAAGTCAGATGAAAGGCAGGCAGTGAGCAAGGAGGGGAAACTATAGCAATGAAGAAAGAAATAAATACAGAAAATGAGAGAAATCAAGGAATAAAAGAGGGTCAGTCAGGAAGTCAAGAGTGCCCGACACAAAAGCTATGCCATGAGGATGGTGACAAGAAAAAACATAAGAAAACAGCTCTTTGTGAGCAAAGACTGACAGGAAGAGAGAAACTATAAAATACATGGAGAGGCACAGAGAATGGCAATACCTCAAAAGGAAAAATAGGCAAGAACACAATGTGAAACACAGGAAAATAGAATCAAGCAGGTTTAATTCAATGAAACAATTATAATATGCTGGATATCCCCAAATTCATGGGCTCACAGAATTCACAAGAAAAGCATTTACTGCAACTACTATTTTCCACATGTTATAAAGATTGAAAGTACAACCAAGGCCATGTGGCTAATGGCAAATCTATTCTCTGTGTTCCTAAATATCATGTTCCTTCCACTCTGCCAAGCACAGAGACAGGATCACGGAGAGTAGAAAGCAATAGCCATTAAAGGGATGACAGATGGAGACATGAGAGAACACTGAGAAGGTTGTAAACCCAAGGCTCACTTTATCAAGACAGTATATGTCTTCATCTAAAAAAAATATAAAACTTCCATGTTGATCTATCCTCTTTGGGAAGGTCTCCAAAACAAAGCCTATCTTTTTGTGTTAAATCACTCTGATTTAGGGATGTGGACACCTAACTTACTCCAGCAAGTTTGAGATAGTCTTTGCTTTCCAGCTGTAGCTCAATATCAGGTTGAATCAGGATACTCAGGAGGATATGCTGACTTCCTCAGTGCCACTTAGAGAAGATCAAGCTATTTAATCCAGGGACAAACATTTATTAAGAAAACAACAAGGGATAAAGTATAAGATGTCATTGGAGCAAGTGCAGGGTAACTGCATGTCACTCACATGTATGGGGGAATCCAAGCTGAGAGGTGATCTGAGTTTCTGAAGAAGCAGTGCATTCACAATGGCAGTGATGGGCAGAGTCCCAGATGACGGAAGAGAGGGGGAAAACATTGAAACCAATCCCATCCTTCCTTGTGCTATGTGGTACCCTAACTCCAGTCTTCCATATTTCACACTTACCACTTAGTGTCAACTTGATGAGCATTTCACAATATTCCTTGTTTTTTTTTTTATTTTAAAGAAAATAGGACAAAACAAAACAGAACAGAATGAAAAAAGCAAAAGAAAACAGTATAGAGTCAAACATAGTATAGCATTTCAAAGGAGAACACTGCAAGCTATACAGGTTTTGAAAACCACAATATTCCTTGTTTTAAGAGAAAAAAATCCATCCTTATTTCCACTAGCTCTAGTTGTGTTTCCTTTTCACCGCAGCATGAAAATGTCTCATGGCAACTAACATCAAGGATGAGACCAAAGTGCTGCAGTGCAGAACTGCATGTTATTGGGTCTTCAGAATGAACTTAGCTTGTAGCCCAGAAAAAGCATGTGCTATCTGACTGAGGTGAAATCACTGACTCTCTAATAGAAAAAATGTCCCAGTTTATCCTAGTCATCATCTGTAAATACACCTAATTAAGGTTTCATTTACATCAAATAATGTACATGGCTTCTGGGCTGATAGCCTAAGCTATGATGTGAAAAGAACCTAAGTCTACAGACTACATACTTGACTACTACAAAACTTTTCATCTCCTGACTGCCTGACTCATACCACTGGAGATTAGAAAGAATACCAAACAGCCTTCTACACGTATCTATGTTCACTATCTGAATATCATTGGAAAGTCATGCAGGTTCTGCAGAACTCAAATGTTAAGTAAGAAAAAAAGCATAGAAGTTGATTCACAATATTTGACAAAATTTCTCGAACATGTAAAAGTGACCATATGACAATTTTCTGGCATAGAACATAGAACATAACCCTGTATTGAGAGGCAAGAGAGGACCCTGACATAATTAACTTCATCATTTACAAGTTGGAATTCCACTGGATAGGTTAAGATTACTTCTTTTCTTTAGGATTCAGTTACTCTCACCCCTTCTAAATCAGTAGCAAACTATCAGCCTAGGGACTTAATTATCTCTATATTTAAATTAGTCTTTTCAATAGTGTGCATATGTGTGTGTGTGTGTGTGTGTGTATTAACAACAAAACATCACATAGTGTCAAAATTAACTGTTTAGAAAGTAGGTATAAAGTGATTGAAAAAATTATTCCTAACAAATGAGAATATCTGCCAATAGTGAGCTTGCATTTCACTGTGGAAAAACTTTGCATGGATGAGTTATGCTTGTTTTCTATGGGCATGTTTCGAGTTTGCCACCCTGCCTCTCACTCTGTGCAGCATTTTATATATTTATATTATTAGACAAGGATTTTGAATGTGTGTCTGTAAGGTCATTATTAGAATCTTTTCCTACTTCAAAATTTTGTGACTTTGAGCCTAAGACATGTGCCTACATTTAAGAAATTGTTTTTAATCAATCAAGACATCTATCTGGAATATAAAGGATCCAGAGTGTTGAACTAAGAAACTTGGGTGATGCTTCTGTGATTACCTGCCAAATAACTTTTTCCTCTCATGTGTATTTTTAAAAAAGAATGGCTGCATCGATTCCACTTGATATTAATTCTGTTATTCCAGTTAATGTGACAGGTAAGTAAAACTGCCCCTGTGAAATCATTATAAGAGATTTCTTTATCACAGCTAAAGTTAAGAGGTCTGCTAATTGTTAATGCTAATGAAAGTAGCTGCTATTACTTGGCTTTTAAAATATAATTACATGACAGGAATTCTCTGCTTCATTTTCCTTACAAAGCAATTTTTATCACCATATCACAGAATTAGAGATGGATGGTGCTTCAATGCAAAAGCAAAGTTACTTATTTAGGAAGTAGGACCTGTCAAAGTTAAGAATATCATTGCAACAATTAAATAAATCAATGCTGTATTTTCACTGTGCTCAAAACCTGATGAAGAAAATGAAGTTTGTGGTGTGAAGTCATAGTGAAAAAATACCTGGTTCATAGCCCTGTCAGAACTCCTGATGTGAGAGTCTCCTTTTGCGAAATTCACCCTTTCTGCTTATGAACTTGTAAATTTGGATCTATTGTCCATTAAAAATGAGTGAAGATAACTATACTCAACTAATTTTCAATTTGTTCAGTAAAACCTGTAAGAACTGAACCCAACGCTGTGTCTAATTTACTCCTGCACATGCACAACTGGATGAGGCTGAGGAAGTTCTTGGACAACCTGGCAGAGGTTCTCCTTTCAATGTATCACCAAGAACTTTGGTTCAAAAAATTGCCGTGGCATATGCCTCTGACTCTGAGACATTAAGAAGCTGACAAAAGAGGATTACAAGTTCAAGACAACCTAACAGTTTAGTGTGGCCCTATCTCAACAATAAAATAAGTCAGAGACTAACGTCAATGTGAAGGTTCTGGGTTCAATAGTCACTACCAAAAAAAAAAAACCCACTGAAAAACAAAAACGAAAACAAAAAGGAAAAACCAAGCCAAACCAAAACAAAACTTCTGATTCATGATTCTTCTTGTCATAGGACAACATTGTCCCTTTAATTATTTTGCCTTTTAGGGAGTTGTTTTACACTTTGACCTCTCTTGAAATCAATCCCTAGTGCTCCTCCACCATCCTGCATTGCAGCAAATGACCTTAGCCTAAGAAGATAACAGTCATCAAAAGATGACTCCCAATAACTCACACTACTTCATGGTCACTCACTGGCCTCTGGGACACTCATGCTACTTTCCCTCTTGGGGCTTAAGGATATTCCTCTGAACTACCTTTACAATTGCTGTATCTGCCCAGAGCTACCACTGCCCACCAAGCTGAATGCTTCCCTTCGCTCATATTTTCCAACTTCACTGCTTTCTTTTTAAGGTTTTAGGAAGTCATGGGAATTCTCTCATTACAGGGCTACTTCTACTGATGCCTGGACCCTTTTCCCACATATAGGCATGAAGATCTCTTGCTCCCGTATATCAGTTCTGAGCATCCCTGGCACCTTCTCAGTGGGTCTTTTACAGACCACTCATGATAACTGAGATGCCTAACCTCATTGATGTCTGCTCTGCTTTTCTCCTCAGCAAAATGCCATCATCAAATACTCTGGGCATTTTAAATTACCATTTATTTACTTCCTGTCTTATTCACTAACATATACAACCTTAACCAATGGATGTTTTTATTTGTTTTTTGATGGCTTTTTCAAATGGTATATCTCAGAGAAATAAGAACAGAACGTGAAATGAAGTATTCAATAGAAATTGGTTAAAGAGTGAATATTATATGTCTTTCCTAAATTAAAAAAAGGACTTGAAATAGATCTAAAAAATAGTGACTAAAGTTTGTCAAAGACAGAGAACAAAAACTTTGAAAAAAGAAACATAACGTTTAACTTGCCTGATTGGATTACTGAATGTGGTCTCTAATTTTAGTATAAACCAACCTTGCAGAATCTTACTAAAAACTCAAAGTGCACTACTTTAGGCCTATTGCCTTATTATAACTTGGCAATATCCACTGTGGTTTTTTTTTCCTTACCCATCCTAGTTATAAAAGTCACTTCCGTTTTTCTACCTATATGCTTCCCAATTGCATGTTGGTTATACCTCATGTACCCTGTCTCAGTTACTTTTCTTGTTGCTGAGACAAAATGCTTGATGCCCATAATTAAAGAAGGAAAGATTTATTTAGCTCATAGTTTACAGAGGTTTCAGTCCATAACCTGCTGGCCCTGAGGAAGGGTGGCATGTGGCAGATAGACAATTCATGGTGGCATGGCAGCAGAGACAACAAAATCAACAAGAGAAAAAGGGAAGGACCAAACCTCTTTTCAGTCCCTTGTATTGTATTCAGGCTACCTACTGTAGGGCAGAGGTAGCACTCACACCACCAACACTAGCATTAGACAATGAACTGATCACAAACTTTAGATTCAACCACTTCCCAAAAAAATCCACTCCCCATAACCACAAAAGGCTTTGTGGGGACATCCAAACATAAACCATAACATTTCCTTTTTCCCTTGTCTATATTTTGCCTTGTTTGCCAGTTGATGTTGTAGGATTCCTGATCTGATTTCCCTTTCTCTTATCAAGAATGGCTCTTCAAATTGGCATACCTAACCATGTGTTAGATGGTGAAAACACACCTCAAGGTAGATTTTTTTTTCCTGTTACATCCCTGCTTTGAGGCACTGTTAGCTGTGGCAGATCTTCTGGGTCTACAGAGTATATTTAGCACACTTTAAATGAGTCAAACTGTATCATCCTACAGTAACATTTTACTCTTCTTAGTCTCTTATATCTAACTGTCAAGGGCTTTTCCCTCTTGCTACCATCTCATGCCAACTACTCATTTCCTTCACATTATATATTATATATATCTCCTAATGAATCATGTTATAGCTTGGATGGTGAGTGTTTCCCCAAAGGCTTATGTGTTAAAGGTTTTGTCCTCGAAGTTTTGCTCTTGGGCAATAGTGGACCTTTGAGAGGCAGGACCTATTGGGAAAACCATAGATCATTGGGTGTAAGTCCATGGACACATGGAGATTTATGGAACTCAAGCTTCTTCCTTGCTCCCATTTGCTTCCTGGTCATGAAGTGAACAGTTTTGCTCTACAACATATTTCCACTATGATGCAATGTCCCCTACACCCACAAGAGAATAAAATACAATGGGTCCATTTGATTATGGACTGGTGCCTTCATGAGTCAAAATACAACATTTCCCTTGATAAGCTGATTATGTTATGTATGTTGTTATCCTACTGGAAGGTTAGCTTATGTGGGTCCTTTCATTCATATATCTTTTCTATAAGCTCAGCTGAGTGTGTCTCCTTTTTCCAGACCTGTCTTCTATTTATGTAGCTAGTTAGCTTTGCTTCTATTTCCTGATTGATCCACCATTTTCTTATGGATGCAAGTTCAAAAATCAATGTGAATTCTTCCACAGTTCAGAGTTCTACACACAAATCATTTCTTTTTCAAAAGATTAAGATGTTTTCTTATTACTGGAAACATGTACATGTCAAGGATCTAGTCCATATCAATGAAGAAAGACAAAGTCCTTACTCCTAGTTACACTAATTCTAATATGGAAAGGAGCAACAGACAGACATTAGGCAGTGATATGACACATATATTAGAAGAGCAGTGTACTAAAGAAAGTATAAGTAATCTCTCATACTTGCCTATCCAGATAAAAAGCTTTTAGCTTGAGAAAATCCAGAAACATAGGATAGACTAATCACAGACAGCACAACCAACTACAGAAGCATATTCTGAGAAATAGAATATGAAAGGCTCAAAAACTTCTGCAGAAATTGTAATAATGAAACAGCTTTCCAATGAGCACTAGGAAGGAAGAAACTCCTGGCTTTAGGTTTCCCAGTTGTAAGAGTTAGCGTGGAAGTCTCTACTCAATTCTATTTCTTTCAGGAGGATTTCCACACAAGCAATGAATTTGGTAAAAAAATATTTTAACTCATGCTCCTCATTAACTTTAAGACAGGTTCATAAAAGCAAGGAACTCCATTGTTGCACTTGTTGACAACAATGCTGACACATGCACAGCACTTCTGACTTGCCATTGGACAGTCTACACTGGGCACAGGTAACAATAAAAGGATCCTAAATGGGCATCTGGGCTCTGTTCACAAACAGAGGAAGAAGAAGAAGGAAGAGGAGGAGGAGGAGCAGGAACAGGAGAAGGGAAAGCCACTGCACTCCAGAAATTTTGAGTCTGGTCTTTTTGGCTTAATTGAGCCTTTGTTTAAAGATCTTCTTTAAATATTCTCTGAAATGTAGCACAGAAGTCATTAGACTATAGATTTGTTTTTGTTCAGAGATGTTTAAGTACTCTTTCAGTCTCAAGGTTGGTTATAGACCTGTTTAAGTTTTCTATGTCTTCATGGGCCAATTATGATAGGTAAAATACAACCAGAATTTCATTCTTTTAGGTTTTCTATTTTGTTGGAAGATAAGGAATGATCCAACTATCTGAATGTTTGGTGAATTTTAAAAAAATTCTTACAGTAACAGACACATTTTCATTAATATCCCTCAAAATATTAACCCTAGCTTCAAGCACATTTATTCCCTCATTCTTGCTACTTTCTGAGACAGTTCTGGAAGGCTCCTTTTTTTTTAGTTGCTTTATAAGATGTGATAAAAATTATGGTGACCGATGCTGCTGAATTCTTTTCGGTGGAAAAGCACGCTCTTGAAAATATTATGCTGTGTCCTCATTGTTGATTTTAAATACTGGATCTGACATTCAGTGCCTTCTGGCTCTTCCGTAAAGTTGAAGTAACCATGAAAGATAAATATTTACAACAACTTCAGGGCACTGAATCAGCCAATATAGTGCAACAAGACTTGAAAGCAGGAGGACATCTGGATGTGCTTCTGAAAAGGGCAAGAACCATGGACACAACCATTTGAAGCAAGGGGGAGTATTTTGAAAGAGATTAATAATAATATACCTTTTATTTTAACAATTTTTAAATTTAAATATTCACCATATGTTTTGGATCATATCTCATGTGTTTATCTATGTATTTATGCTGTTCCAGTTACATGATTTCGTTTTCACCTATGTGTATTTATTTCTTTGAATTTTCTGTCATTTTCTTCTTGATTAACCCAGCTAAAAGTTTGTTGGAGTTGTTTAGTTAAAAATAAACAAACAAAAAAATGCACTCTTCAGTTCACTGACCACTTTGTACTTTTTGGTCTCTAGCTAATTTACTTCTTTTTTGGTCTTTATTATATGCTTCCTTATACTAATTTTGTTTTTATTTTTCTGGTTCTTTGAGTTATCTTCATTAGCTAATTTATGTGAAAACTTCCTCCTTTTTGGGGTAGATACATGTAGCTATAACCATTCCTATGTTTTCTTTAGTTGGATAAGTTTTCATGGTTGTGTTTTTATTTTCACTGTTTGAACATTATTGTAATCTTCCTTTTGAAGTCTTGATTTATGTAAAGGTAATTCAAGATTTTGTTTGGTTTCCATATACTTGTACAATTACTAAAGTTCATCTTATTGACTTCAAGTTTTTTTATGTTTCAGTGAAAAAAGATACATAAAATGAGTTCAAACTTTTACTGAGTAATGTTTTGTGTCATAATGTGTGGTATATACTATGTAATATTCTGTGAGGTGATAAGGGAAAGTAAATTCTGTATCAGCTCGATGAAATGTTTTGAAAATATGTATTAGGTCCATTTAAATTATAGTGTAGTTCAGTGCTCATGTTTGTTTGATTTTTTTTTCTTGAGACAATATACACATTGATTAAACTGAGGTTTTGAAATTGCCAACTATCACTGCATTACAATCTTTATTTCTCCTTAAATCTGTTATTTGCTTCATTGATTTGAAAGGCACAGCTTTTGAGTGCTTGCATTTAGTTTTTATTTATGTGAAATATTTTTTCCAACCCTTCATTTTAAGTTATGTGCTAAAATCAGTTGTATTCAGTACAATGTCTAATTTTTTGTCTGTTAAACCACTGTATGACTCTTGAGTAGTGAATTTAATTTGAATAGTCAAGATTATTAAAAATAAATAAGAATTTACTCCTGCCATTTTGTTAAGGATTTTGTATATTTTTGTTCCTTTTTCTATTTTTTTCTTGTTTTTTATTTTAAGGACAAAAACCCTCTAAAATTTCAAAACAAAATTATAGGAGGGTAACAATGGTTAACACATTGTATA
>RJWT010055853.1:0-10102 GCA_004365215.1 Cuniculus paca
AAGAGAAAGATTTGTGCTGGTATTGTTTGGACAATTGAATGCAGATGTCTTGTGCTCTGGGTGAATGATTTGGGGATGACAATGTGCAATGTATGTACCATTGTTGCCCCCTGATTGATGTGCTTTGAAATTTTGTTGTAGTTTTTTTTTCTTCTTTTTCTTTTTGTCCTTGAATAAAATGGATTTGAAAAAAAAAGAAGAAAATGATTTATTATATTTATAATTTATGATAGCAGCCATGGAAACTAAAATTCTGTAGCAATTTATGTTTTATTAGCATTATACTCTTTTGATTATTCTTTTTAAAAATTTAAAAAATATTTCTTAATACATATTTGCAGTACAGAATGATTACATTAATTGTGGAGAGTTGGCACATGCATATAGCACATCTTAATTGTTAGTTAAATTTTAATTAAGCTCATTTTACTTTACTGGCTATCCTAATATTTTTTTCAAGGCAGGGCTGCCTACCAACTTAGCCCATAGGGACTCATCGGGGAGCAGAGCTGTGTCCGTCTTGGACTTTTTCTACCCAAGAACACTTTCCTGAGGATCTTGTTCTACTAGCAGCCCCTTGAGCTGGAACAGGTTCTGGGAAGGCCAAGCTTCCCCGAGTCAATGACTCCATGGACGCCTGGTGACAGTGAGCAGAAGATACGAGCTGAGCCTTCGGCTCACTTTTCCTTCCTCATCATTTAACCACCACATGCAGAGGGAAATTGTGAGTCTGACTCTTAAATCTGGGAGCCAACGGTGGTTTCTTCAACGATCAGTTTCCAGTCTGAGTCTTGGTGTCATGGAGCTGATTGGTGGGACAGCCTTGCTTGATAAATGAGGGTTCTGCCAAAGATTTCTGTTTTTGATTTTTGAAATTCTTGGCCTGCTTACAAGCAGGGGAGCTCCAAGGACAGGCAATTCTGTTCTCTCCCAGGAAAAAGAGCCTCTTTCATTGAAGTAAGTTTGTTTCTGGAAGCTCATTGTGACGCCTACCCATGCTCTCTCCTGCTTGCTTTCTATCATCTCTGAGATGACGTAGAGACTGCAGTAAGGGACCCTCTCTCCCTCTCTTTACCTACAAGTCTGGAAATAAGAGAAATGAGGTTGCATTCAGAAAACTGAAAAATCCATGCTGGACAGGATTAATTACCTGTAACATTAAATTGTAATATTATTCGTAAGAAAGTATGTGAGCGAAGAGTTGGAAGACACCCTGAACTCCAATCAAGTGTAAAAAGCAGGGTCTGGAGTTGGCAGGAATGCATTTTAAATCATGGCACCGCAATCTGCTGTTTGTTTAATCTTTTTAGTTTCTCTAAATATTAACATCTTGCACATTATGGATTGGAATGTATGCAGCTCGGAATTTATTGTAACAATGAAAATACTGTATCCAAAGCACCTTGGACAGCACTAGTGCATCACATAATTGAGTTAAAGTTTATTAGCAACATCATCATCTTCATCACTAAGGTCATTAAGGTGCAGTTTCCAAGAGGTGGGATTATTTGATGTGGCTGTAGAATTGAAAAGATCTATCAATGCTCATGGGAACACTTACCGTGTGTCAAGTACGCAGATAAATGCTGTTCCATGTGTAGGAACTCAACAACACTGGGACAGTACTGTTCTAATATGCATTTGGCAGAACAGGAAACTAAGGCATGGAAACAGGGTCACGGGGGATGTCAGCTCCTGGTTTCCATCCCCGGAGTTTGTGTCCTGAGCCATGAATCCAATACTGTGGGCCCATTGTATTAAGAAAGACTTATGACGAGAAGGGAAATGGTGAACTTGGAGACCAGGGCAGAAGGAAGTAATTCATACTGTGGAAGGTGTAAAGACAAAGCTGGAAACCACTTTACAGTAATCAGACATGTTCATTTAGTTTAGTGTTTATCAGCAATATGCACAGGTTTTTTTTTTTTTGTTCTCTATAGTTAATGCTATCCATAACACATAACACTATATCATGATGTAAATATATGTTCATTTACAATTGTTTAAACATTATTTACAATTCTCATATTCAATGCTCTAGGAAAATATTCTGTCTATTGATCTTGAGTAATATTTTCTTCTCTGTTTATTTGCAACATATTTATAGCAGATGTACTCTTTGTCAGTATTGCATTGAAGAGGTACCCTCGGACCTACTCTGATTTGAGAAGCACACTGAGAGCTAAATAGTAGCATTCCATCAATTTATGTCTAAGGAGGCTCTACCTTTTCTAGTATATTTAACTTTCCTAGCCTCTGTGCAGGTTGGACTCCAATCGTGACACCACTGGAATCATACATTTAAACATCCTTGTCTTTTATACACACCAAGAAACTGCTTGATGGCTCGTGTTCTGATTCATGCATTTCACAAGCATGAGTCTTTGGCAGGTGTGGTAGTTTTGTTACTCATCATAAATGAATAAGCTGACATTTTGAGCTGCTTACCACTCTCTACAAATTGTGTTAATGTGAGACTGTTTCTGAGAAGTTGAAATGTTCTTTCTGAATCTTGGTACACTACCTGCTTGAAGAGTAGACTCACTGAAATAATGTAGCCTTTTTGAATTCCTGGTGTTTGACTGATAAACATGAATGTATTTTGAAAATACAAAAAACAGAATAAAACTTCCAAACTAGTCATTTTGAGTAAAGAAAGACAAAGAAATAATACTACTTTTAGATTTAAAATATTAGCAATAAGGGTCTGTTCTCAAGGATTTGAATAGTGTAGTCAGTAACAAATAAAAATAGGAATGGAAGAGACGTTGGTCAAAGCATACAAAATTTTAGTTAAGAGGAATGAGCAAAAAAAGGCTACTATTGTTCTAATAAGCTGTTATGGTTTGTATCTAGGTGGTCCCCCAAGCCTCATGCAGTCATGGTGGTGGCTGAGTCTAGCATTTGTGATTGGTTCATTGTCTAGCATGGGGATTGGCAGTGTGAGTGCTGCACTTGCCCAGGGGCGGAGCTGGCATACAATATAAGGGGGGAGGGAGGCATGCTCTCCTCTTTGCCTTTTTGCTCTTGTTGCTCATGGGGCTGCCATGAACAGCTGCCCCTCAACCTTGCCACCCTGCCTTGGAGCCAGCTGAGTATGGACTGAAACCTCTAAAACTGTAAGAAATAAACCTTTCCTTCCTTCATGTTGGGCATCGGGTATTTTGTCTCAACAATGAGAGAAAAGTAACCAAGACAGAAGCCTTGACTGATACCTCTTTTTCAAAACTCCTAGTCAGGTCTATCTGTTGGGGGTCTACACTATTTCTTTGAGTGTGGACCTTGAAAAAACTGCCTAATAAATCCCTTTATGTCTCTTATGATATATCTTGACAATTCTTTTTCTGTGATGGAAGTCAGAAAACCTGCAACGTATTCCACAGGTAGAGTGAGTCAAGGGTCCCCATTTTTACTTTGGGGACATCTTTGGACCCTGACTGGTGACATTTCTTTTGGACAGCCAGTGGCAGGAGGTAAAGAAGCATCAGGACTATGACTTCGGCTATCAAAGGATGATGACTTATCACAACAAAACTATCTTCTTTTGTCTCCTTATCCCTTGCCAGGCAGAGTCATCCCTCTCCCCCTACCCTCTGCCTGAATTAGGAACAAGAAGATGGACCTTCAGCCCCTATGCATCCCTTAAGGATAGCAGATCAAGGTCAGGGGAGGGGGATTGAGGTAGGATAGAAAAAATAAAGTAGGAAGGAGACAAAGAGAATCATAATTTGTATATAATAATTGGTACTTTAAAAAAAACTGCAACTTCAGCACACAAAGTTACCCAAGGTTATCCACATCAGCTTTATTTCTATGCTGATTTCTGCTTCTCTCCTTTCAGGTCAACCACACCTAAAATCCCTTAAAGATAGACTAAGTTCATATAGTAGCTTAGTTGATAAAGAAAAGAGCAGAAACTTGATCTTGAAGGAACAGATTGAGAGAATTCAAAGAATATTTATAGGCAAAACACCAAGATCACCTATTAAAAAAAAAAAAACAAAACTGGGCCCTGCCTTTCTCCTGTAAAATGGGCCACTATTTTTCACAGATGGGGTGTCCTTTTTTTATTTTTTTGGGGGGGACGTCCTTTTTTGCAAGACCAAGATGCAACTTCCTGTGGGTTCACAAATTCCACAGATTTCCAGAGCCAGAAATGTATAAATAGTCCCAGTTTCAAATTATAGCATGCTTCTCTCTCGAGGGTGAACATTGTTTCTTTGAGTATGTACTTTTACACTCTGCCAGCATTTATCATGGGATAAGTGACTATCATGAACAGTGTTGGAAGAGACAACTGATAATATGTGTTTTTTTTTTTAAAGAGAACAAAACAAAACAAATATAACAGAACAGAGTAAAACACAACAAAGCATATCAGAACAGAACACTGCAAGTAATACAGGTCTTCAAAACATAATGACAGGAAATCAACAATGGCTACCCTAGAGTCTCTTGTTTTCTTCAAAATGATTGTTCATACATTCACACACAATAAACTCAAACAAAACAAAATAATATAAAAACAGCTAAAACAAAAGAGTGAAGGCATTACAGGCCTTCAAATCAGACAATAAGAAATCAACAATAGCTACCTTAATATCCTTTGTTTTCTTCAAAAAAAGCTGTTCATATCTTCTCGCATATTGCAATCATATAGTAGAAAACAGACTTAAACCAATCAAATCAAAGAATAAAAGCATTATCAGACTTCAGAACCTGAAGATAAGAAATTGGCTAAGGCTACCATAATGTCTCATTTTCTTCAATGTAGCTGTTCATATCTTGATACTTAACAAAATCTGCTCTTGTAAACTCTTTAGGAGTAGTTCTAAGCATGTATAAGCGTATACTTGTACATCTATCCTTTCTGTACTAGATGCAATAGCAGAACAAAGCACAAGGAAAACAAAAAACAATAAAGACAGACAAATAACAATAATAAAGAGCCCCAAACAATAACAATATAGGCTTTCTAAGCTAGGTGACGGAAAGATACCAAAGGTTGTTATTTTGTATAGTTGTCTTCAAGAGTTGCTCAGATTACCAGGTATAGGCATACAGAATTGGTTCAGTCCTATGAATATTAACTGTTTTGTTCTAAGAACTAATAAAATTAGTAGTGCAATCATCTTATCAATCTTAAATATATATATACATATATATATATACACACAAATTTATATCCTTTCTTTTCCCTTCCTTTTTTCCTCCTTTTCCCTGAGTTGTTTTTTCCTTTAGCAGTTTCTTACCATTTCCCCATATTTATTGGGGATTTTATATCTTATTGAGTCTTTCAGTTTCTTACACTAGGGAGACGATGTGGTGTTTACACATGTGAGTTTGATTTATTTCACTTATGAGTATGGTCTCAAGTTGCATACATTTACCTATAAAAGCCTCAATGTGATCCTTCTTTATAGCTGAGTGATAATATGTGTTTTAAAAAATTTTAAAGCCCTTAAACTTACCAAGCACACGTCAGGGCTCTTGACTACAACACTGAATCCCAACTTTAACAATAAGCAGTACACAAGAACAGATTCTGAGATGGCTCCACGATAGTTGAATTCAGCATCCTCCATGCTGTCAGGGTTTTTCTCTCTGAGTTTTGTCTTTGCAGTACTAGGACTGCTTTTGAATCCAGGGCCTTTACACTGAACTACATCTACAGCCTTTTTGAAACAGTTTGAGACAGGGTCTTGCTAAGTCACTAAGTTGCTCAGGCTGGGTTGGAACTTGCAATCCCACTGCCTCAGCCTCCCATAGTGCTGGGATTTCAGTCATGTGCTACCATGTCCAGCTTTCTCTGAAGTTTGATCTCATTCTCTCTGGTTGATGTTTCTCACAAGGTACTATGGCATTCACAGGAAGTTCTGAACTTAAAACCTGTGCCTCTGTAATGTAAGAAGGACATTTCCAGAAGTAGCTAGAAAGATCTAGAAGAAGAACTCTGGTTGTTCTACTTTTGTTCTCTTTTGGCAATTTTGGAGCAATCATTTTGACTTGACAGAGCTCTATGATTGGCTCAGTAGCTATATTACATGTATGTGAGACAAAACTTATAAATATACTAAATGTAATAAATGATAACACTGCATTTTATAAATTGAGTATTTTGTATTTGCAGGAAATTATACTAAGTGCTTTTCATATATTTAATCCTTGTAATAACCCTATGATGTAAGAACTATAATTATTCCTATTTTGCAGGTTAGAAACCAAGATATATTTAAATTTAAATCTTTACAAGACAACACAGCTGCAAAGGAATAGAGCTGGGATTTAAGCTCACATATGTCTGAGTCCAAAGGCAATGCTCTTTACCATTCATGAGCATATTTGAATTTATGTTGTCAGATTACCGATGATGCTTGATTATCAGATAATAATTGTTTTCTAGCTTCATAGTAAAAATTGTGGAGTTTTGTTAACTATATTTTGCAAATTATTTTTCATAAAACAATTTGAATTTTTATGGAAATTATCTTTGTATCTTTACTGATTGTTACATTCTTTTTTTGTTACATTCTTTATTATTCAATTATTCTTTTTCCTTTTATTACATTTTAATTTTTTCACTCATTTTTTATGGTTATACAGATTAATGGGTTTATTTTGGTAGATTCACACATATACATAGCATACTTTGTAGTTGTTGTATGCTTATAAATTGCACTTATCTTACAAAGGCTGAATTAGTTTGCCCTACCTAAAATTCAGTTATGGGGTACTTTTAATATTTCCATATCATTTGCATATGATTTTTGTTAACCTGTAAGTTAATATATTGTGTTACTAATTCAGTTCATATGAATGAATCAATGACAAGAATTTTGGGCATTAGTGAGTATACACAAACTTGCTCAGAAAGGTTTATCAACTTATACTTACACATTTAATACTAACATTAAAATGGATAGTTGTATAACTGACATCTGGGTTAAGAACTAGACCATCACCAGGGTTTTACTGACCCTCATATACTATCCTGAATGCTATCATTCTTTCCTTTTCACCTGCCTCCTTAACCATATTCCTGTCTTTTGTGTCTTTTATTCCTTTCTTTTCATCATAGTTTTACCACCAATGGATGTAGATGAACCTCAAAAGGACATTGAGCAAAAGAAGCAAGTGACACAAAAATAAGTATAATTTCATTAATAGAAAATAGATAAAAGTAACTATAAGTCATATAGTGATACATTTATAGGTGGTAAAACTATGAAGAAAAGGAAGGAATAAAAGACATAAGACAGGAATATGGTTAAGGAGGCAGGGATGTAACTGTGGCAAAACACCTGCTTAGCATGCACAAAGCCCTAGCACTGAAAAAAAAAAAGATATGAAAATTACTAAAGCTTCAGAGGTAAAACTTAAGGGAACATTCCTCAGATTAAAAGAAGTACAAGTTATGATATTGCTAGAGTTTAAAAAATTATCCTGAGTGTTAATCACAAGAATCAATCCATCAAGAAGCTGGAAAATCTTCTGACAGAACGAAAGTAATAATGACGCTGTCCAATGCCAGAGACATCAAGAGCGCACCAAATGAATGAGCAATCGCCGTAATCTGAGAGCTCCAGGAAATATTTCACTTTACATTTGAATAAAGCCACTGAGAGGATGTATGAGTCTTCTGGAAGCTGGAAGTACAAAATCCTAATGTCTGGGCGGCAGAGGTTCTGGGAGAGAGCTATTTCTTACCTCTTCCTGCTTCTGGTAGCTCATTCATGACATAAAACCTTTCATATTTTGGGGTCACTTGCAAGCATTACTTGCTTTCCTTGACTTGCAAGTGCGTCACTCCAGTGTCTGCCTGTCTTCCAGTCATTATTTCCTGTCTCTGATCTCCCTGGATCTCTACATTACAGTGCCCTTAGGATAGCATTCAGCACCTACTCTTGGAAGTTCCTCGTTTCAAGATTTAATTACACCCGCAAAAACTTTGCTCTGTGAGGTGACACTCACAGATTCCATGAATCTGTAGGGGCCACCCTTCAAACCAACATGGCAGAGTGGGACTCACTGGGGTATGAGTATGACGGTGTGTGCACTGACTTTTTTGTTCTGTTTATTACTGAAATCACACGTTGCAAGAACAAAGCTTTAAAAAAATTTAATCAATAATACTTTGTGAGCCATGATGTAGATGTAAGTAAAGTTATTGGGAAAAAATACTGATGGACCACCAGCTAATTTCCAGCAAAAAAGAGCTTTGTCACATGAAACAAAGAAATGGCTCTTGAGTGTCAAACCACAAAATGCTTCCCCACAAAGAATAATTGGCACCTAACGACAGGGCTCCTAATCTTCATTTAGTATTGATGGAAATTCTGGAAATTGTGACTAAGAGCAAGCTGTGATCTCTACACGTGCAAGCCGGCTTACAGAGAAACAGGCGATAAGAGCATCACTCTGATTTTCTCCAGTGGAGGGCGCTGTTTTAGGTGGGAACAGTGCACTTTTATCTTGGAAATGAGGATTGATGTGCCATAAATATGTGCAGTTATGTGCCAATTAAAATAAAAGTAATAAAAATGAGTCTATAAAAATAAGAAATAAAATTAAAATAATTTCCCCCTAATTTATAAATCTGAGTATATAGAATAATCTAAGCTTGGAATCTAAACTCACACATTAGTTGGGCATGGTGGTGCATGCCTGTACTCCTAGCTTTTGGGAGATTGAGGCAGAAAGATTGTAAGTTTGAGACCAGCCTGGGCTACATGCATAGAAGTCTCTCTCTCTCTCTTTTTTTTTTGCTACCGGGGATTGAACTCAAGACTTCACACTTGCCAGGCAGGCACTCAGGCCACTGAGCTAACTCCCCGGTTAGACTGCATAGAAAGACCTTGTCTCAAAAATCAACCAACCAATCAACTGACTCCTCTCATATTAAGAACAAAATATCTCTATAATGAACAGTCAGGATAAGATATCGGGATTCCTTTAGTAGGCTGAACTATGGTGCAGAGGGTTTGCTTCTGGGAGTTTGACTGTTTACCAATAGTTAATGTTTGTTCTCACTAGTTAGAGAAAAAAATTAAGAAGAGACAAGATTTTGTGGCGCATATTACAACTCCACATTCATATCTGAGTATCGCAACAGAACATGGGACAGTACTTTCTAGGGCTGTTATTAGGTAGCTTGCTTCTAAAAAGTGGTTCACCAGCTAAGTGTTACCAGGTTCAAGGTTGCTTGCCTCTCCTTTTGGAGTTGGATTCTAGGTTCTCCTCTTCTCAAATAAAGAATTGAACAAAACAAGCAAAAAAGCAGTGGTGAAGTTTATTTGAGAAAGTAAAAGTGAAGAGTGGGAGAGAAACTGGCTCTGCAGAGCAACCTTAGGCTAAGAAAATAGGAAAAGAGGGAGAGAGTAAAGATAAAAGTACATGCCGCATCTGGGAAACACAGCGTGGGCTATCATGGAAAGTTATGATACCAAGCTCTTTATGGCTCACCTGTCCTTTCATGCTGTCCAAATCTTGAGGGTACCCAAGAGAACTTCTGCATATGGGTCATGAGAAGCGATGCTGGGCTCCCACGTCTCAGGCTGATGTCAAGTCTAGGTCATCCTACTGAAACTCTGAAAATATCCACAAGAAGTCCATGTGCAGGGCTTTGGGAACTGTTCTGCACAAGTGTCTGGGATCTTGTAGTTAACAGGTCACACCCACTTCCCCAGCCAGTTTTGCCAAGCCCTAATCTACCTTAGAGCCCTTGTCAGCAAAACAGTGGGGAAGTCTGTATTCAAAGTCACTTATCCTTGTCTTTCAGATGGCCTGCTGTCCACATAGTGTATGACAGGGTAAGAGGGTTGTACTCAGTAAGAAGCTACTTTGTTTTCTATGTGATTTCCCATGTCTGTGTAAAAGAGGCATCAAGTGTTTGCTCATGACCTAAATTCTAGATTGGGAAATTCTGGGTTGGGTTTATCTAACCTAGAAAAATATAGAGGAAGAGGCAAGGCATGGTGTGGTCTGGATCAAGCTACAGGATGCCCCATTGCATACAGCACCCTGGGGAAGATTGACAAAGGATAACATTTCTATAGCAGACAAAACATTTCTGTGGATGTTTATTTTAGTTTATTTTAACTCA
>RJWT010055854.1:0-10110 GCA_004365215.1 Cuniculus paca
TTCTTTATATAGTCTAGATATTATAATCATCTATCAGAAGCATAGCAAAGATTTTCTCTCATTCAGTAGGTTGCACTTTTACTCTGTTTCCTTTGCTGTGCAGCTTTTTAATCTCATGTAATCCTGTTTGTTGATTCTCAATACAATTCCCTTGCTTCTGGACTCCTATTCGGAAGTCTTTGCTTGTGCCTATAGCTTCAAGCATTTCCTGTATGTTATTTTTCTAGCAGTTTTGTAGTTTTTGGTTTTGTATCTAGGTCTTCGATCCATTTTAACTTGATTTTAGTCCAAGTGAGAGCTAAAGATCTAGTTAACTCTTCTGCTTGAAGATACCCAGTTTTCCCAAAACTCTTTGTTAAAGAGGTTGTCTTTTCCACTGCATATTATTTTGGACACTTTGTAAAAACAAACAAACAAACAAAAACCAAAAGTGCACCAAAGAACAAAACACACACACACACACACACACACACACACAACCAGATGACTATAGGTGCATGGATTTGCGCTGTGTCTCTGCTTTACTCCAATGATCTGTTTTGTGCCAGTACCATGTTGTTTTTGTTACTATGTCTTTGTAGTATAACTTGAAATCCAGGATTGTGCCTCTAGCACTGCTCTTTTTGCTCAGGATGGCTCTGACTATTCTGGATCTTTGATTTCATATTAAGTTTTTTTTTTCTAGTTTTGTGAAGAAAGTTAATATTTTCATAGAGGTTGCATTAAATGTGTATTGCTTTTGGCAATATGGTAATTTTGACATTAGTTTCTTGGATCCATGAACATAATTTGACGTCTCCCTTTCCTATTTCTTTTCTTTCTCCTTGCTCTAGTTAACATTTCAAGTACTACATGGAACAGGAATGCTGAGTCTGAACACCATTGCCTCATCCTAGATTTTAAAGACAATACTTTTAACTTTCCCCATTCAGTGTAATGTTGGCTGTGAGTCTGTCATATGTGGCTTTTATCAGTTTGTGGTACAGTCCTTCTATACCTATTTTCACCAGTCTTTATCATGAAAATGATGTTGGATTTTGTCAAAGGCTTTTTGCCTCTATTAGGATGATGATGGAATTTTACCCTTGATTCTGTGCGCTTTATTAATTTTTTGATTTACACATATAAAAGTATCCCTGGACAGAAACCAACTTGGTCATGGTTTATATATTTTTTTCTTTTGATGTGTTGCTGAATTTTGTTTGCAAGAAGCTTATTGAAAATTTTTACAACTATGTTCATTAAGGATACTGGTCTATAGATTTTTTTTGTTGAGTCATCTGGTTTTGATATATAAAAGAGGGTAGATGTTTAAGCAAATCACTCAAATGTGAATTGGAAACAGGTATCCAGGGGTATGATCAGTCCTTGTCCTCATGGTACCATGTCATGCAAAGTTGCTGGATCTTTGAAGGTATGGGCAATGCTGACTCTTCTCAGAGCTTGGCACATGATTCACAGGAGACGTTGTGGGCAGCTGTGAGGTCATATTGAACTCCCCAACCCGTTTTTAAATTTAGTTGTCTTTTTCTTTGGTAGGAGTTCTTTATATGTCTTGGGTAAAGTCCTTTACACACACACACACACACACACACACACACACAGAGTGCAGTTCTCTTTTTCTGCTTGGTTAAACTGTTTCCTTTTAAAGAAATTGACTACTACAGTCACAAAAATACTGCCCTGCATTCACCTGTAGAAGGCTAGTTTTATATTTCACTTTAGGTTTATGTCCATTTCAATTAATTTTTGTGTATAAAATGAGGTATGTCTTAAGGTCTGTTTTAAAAAATACTGATAAACATTATTTATTGAGTACATTAGTGATGGCAAACCTTTCGGATCTTTCAATGACACAAAGAGCACACTGCACCACACATGCCATGGGTTTGCTATCATTGGACTGGACCATCCTTCTACAGCATGGTTGTACAACCTTGGCTTGCTTTGGCTGCATTAAGTGAAGAGCAATAGTCTTAGGATGCATATAAAATATATAATATAGTTAATGTATATAAGAAAACTGCCTTTTCTATAGTTTTATTATAACATTAAAAGGAAGGCAACATAAATGTAAGACTAGTGAGATATTTGACCTTGTTTTCATGAAAGTATTGCATCAATATCTGGTTTGATAGAAGTGGTTGCCCCAGCTTAGTGATTTGATAAGAAAACTTACATAACTGATTAATAACAATAAGCACCTATCTTCATAGACACACACATACAGGCAGGTTGAAATACTATTATTGGTAATCACTGTTTTATTGTCAAGTTGCATAAGCACATGTTATGTCTGATACACAAAGGTTTTGATTACACTATGTGTGGCAGGCATGGGAGGTGGAGTTAGCATGACATGTGCCCTGCCCTACACAGTGCTCCTTGTCACCTACAGTGGGCCTTCAAGCACTGCAACATTATCATAAAAATAAAAAAATCACAGTAAAGTTGGCAGTTTACCATCTTGTGAGCCTGAATCACAAGCTGTCCGCAGCCACATATAGCCCTTAGGCCACGGTTTGAGGATGCCAGATAAAATTGCTGCACAGTCTCTGTTGAGAATTGGATGTATTTGTGAGTCTATTTCTAACCAATAGGTTGAACATCTCTAATTTGAAAAACTGAAATCCCAAAAGCTCCAAAATCCAAACTGTTTTGAGTACCACCATGATGCCACAAGTGGAAAACTTTACACCATGAAACTTTGTTTTATACACAAAACTGTAGAAAAAAACAGGCAAGGTAGTACACACCTATAATCCCAGCACAGTATACACCCAGGCAAGGTAGTTCACAGCTATAATCCCAGCACTCTGCGAAGGTGAACCTAGAGGATCACAAATTCCAACCCAACATGGACAACTCTGCATTTTAGTGAGACCCTGTTGCAAAAAACCAACCAACCAACCCACCAACCAACCAACCAACCAAAACATGAGTTAGGGTTGCAGCTCAGTGCAAAGATCCCAGGTTCAATTAGTACTGAAAAAAATATTGTATAAAATTATCTTTGGCTGTGTCTATAAAGCATATATGAAACATAAATGAATTTTGTGTTGACATGCGTTTGATCCCCAAGATATCTCATTGCCGAATGCAAACATTCAACAATAAAATAAAAATGAAACAAGGCTGGCGTCAATCATTTTGGATAAGGGGTATTCAACTTGTAGTTTGTTCTGTTGGTTTATGTGTTCATCCTTGTACAGATGCTACATTTAATTATTCTAGCTTTATAAAATACAATGAAGACACATTAGCTATTTTTGATTCCTTTCCTATGTAAGTTGAAGACAGAGTTTGTTAAATCCATGAATTAAAAAAGAAACTTGATGAGAGATTTTAATTAGGACTTCACTTAATTAAATTTTAATTGGGGAAAAACTGACACTGTAATTCTAGGAACATGGCATATTTCTCTACTTACCCATTGCTGCATCCTTTAGCAATGCTACTTTTCAGTATAGCAACAGTAAAGTTAGCAGTTAACCATCTTGTGAGCAGCTCTTTCATTGGACTTATTTTTAGGTAATTAGTGTGTTTGATGCTACTGACACTGATTTTTAAAAAAATTATTTCTCATTGTCTGTTTTGACTGTAAAATATTTTTAAGTATTGACCTTGTAACCAGCAATTGACTGAATTCACTTAAGAATTCTAAATGTTTGTGTACAGTCTTTTGTACAAGTAGATTATCTATGAATCATTACCTATTAGTGACATTTTAACTTTTTTCTTTCCAATTAGTTCAGACTCTTTACGATGTCTGGGGGGATAATGCTGTAAGAAATGAAAGCTCATATTTTTCACTCCTGAATTTGGGGGAAAAGCAATTATTGTACCTTGTTGTTTGTAAATAGCCTTTATTACATTAAAAGTTTCCTTCCATTTTTATTAGATTTCTTAAAATCATTAAATTTTAAATCAAATTTTTCTTCATTGTTGAGATAATCATAAAATACTTACTTTCTTAATGAGAAAACACACATAGATATGTATAATTAATTCATGTATTTCATATTCGTGTAGTACCTTGTGTCCATGATCATGGGAAATAATTGTTCTCATCTGTCAAGTTTTGCTATTGTATGAGGGTCATTCTGGGTTCGTAAAATGAACTGTGAAGTTAAAGTTTTTTCTATTTCCTGGTAGCATTTGTTTAAAAGTTTTTTTTTTTTTTTAAACTGACGTGTTTGGAAACATTTGCCATTGAGGTCAGCTAGGATGGTTTTCGTAGAGTAAAAGTTCTTAATTATTGACTACATTTCCTTAACAAATACAGGGGTTTTTTTTTCTTGTATCAATTCTGCTATACTGTGTTTTTAGTTTAAGACTGGAGCTAGAGAAATTCATTCTAGCAAAATGTACATTATACACATTTGGAAGCAGTCAAGATGAGGCAATATACTACAGCTAGTAGTATATTGCTGGAACATGATGTCATCAAAAGTTAGAAATAAAATCTCATGTCACTTTTCCCTATGGTAAAATCTATTTAAATAAAACCTCAAACAGAGATTCACATAAGAAACACATTGTTGAAAGTACAGTTATAAAATATAAAAGAGCATATTAAGTAATTGTCTCTTCCCAAGTGAAGGAAAGAAAATATTTTTGGTTATTCAAATTTTAAATTGCTGGGCAGCAAATCTATTGGGACTAAGCAACCATCGCTCTACAGGAAGCGGGATGGGGTTTCTGGATCTTTGCCTCTGGTTTAGACTACAGCGGCCACCAGGCTCTGGTGCTTCTGGCCGTGGGAGTCGGCAAAGCTCTTAGGTAAGCATAAGTTTTGGTCTCTTTGCCAAGGTCCTTGGCGTCTATCAGGAACTTTTTGTACTCTCAGGGTCCTGGGCAGACTATTTAACAGTGTTTATTTTGAGCCACTAATGTAAAAATGCAAGGATAGAGTTAAAGAAAAAAGTCTTTATTTAGACTATCAATTAAGATCATAATAAATAATGCAGTATACTAATGTAATAACAGATGTTCTCATGCATTCATCACATTTATAAATATACAAGAAAGTTGGCTTACAGGGCTGTTGGAACGAATTTGGAAAAGTGTATTTGGCAATACAGAGAAAGTTAACAGTGTCAAGACTATTGAACAGATTCTCTTTTCTATCATTTAAAAAATAAATACACCCCCATATACCTGTGAATAAATGGGAAGTTCCCATATAGCTTCTATGTTTTGTAAACATGCCAGAGTCAAGCCAAGTTTTAAGGGAAACGGGCTGATACTTTGTTATTTATCAATATGTCTGATTGAAAGCAGAGTTTAAAAAAGAAATAGATTTAATTCTTCTACATTTCAGGGTGGAGCTGATGTAAGCCACAATTATTCAAACAACAAAATGTGGCCAAATGAAATAAAACACAAAAGTGAAAACTTAAAAATAGTGATTTTGATATTTATTATAAATAATGCTACAGTATTTTGGTGTTTTAAGTAAGTATTTGATAAGTAAATGACCAAATTATCTGTCTGCAAAAGTGATGGACTTTGAGTAAAGCTTAATTTTGCTAGTAAAATTCACACCAAGGGCTAAAATAGTATGTAACCTTTAACATAAAGCTTTAAAACAAATAATTTAAACATATCTTAAATACTGAAAAATGTGTTTTTAGTTATAGTTACAGTTAATCAATGATACCACTGTTTAGCTGAATTTAGCCATATGCTAGTCCTGAATCCCTCTGCACATCTGTTATTACGATTTTATCAGTACTTAGGCCAATCAGTTCAGGGAAGGAGAGCGATCTGTGGTCCAGAGCAATTCAATGCATGGCCATTTGGTCTGGAGACAGCGTTTAATAGGAGTGTCATCTGTCTGCAGCCTGGGTTCTTCAAATCCCATAATAACCGCAGTGCCTTCTACATACATTACCTGTTGGGGGAAAAAAAAGGCACCAATGTCAATCAATATTTTTTAGCAAATTCTTATGTGAGATACAAGTTTTATAGGCTATCAAAAAGTTACTGCATGCCATTTTGTGTGGAGCTTCATATCTAACTTTGTTTTGACAGAAATTATGAGCAAGAATATCTGCTACTAACATGAAAGCAAATTCAAGAATAAGATGTGACAAATTTTAATTGCTAGATGACCAGGTGATTTTCAGAATTCAATAGGAGTTTTTTAAAAAGTATATGTGAATCACAAAACACATACAAACAGTTTCAGATAAGAAAAAAATTACTTTTCAAATGATGCTATTTAGAAGAAATTTCAATGTTAAATTACATATCACATTTATGCAGTTTCCAGTACTACAATACTGAGGCACTTAGACATGCATGCTACACCTCATGAAATAGACATTCGCAGTAGAAATAGAAATAAACAGAAATAGAACAACTGCTTTTACATATTCTGAGGAGCGTTTTATTTTTCTCCTTTCAACTTAAAGATTGAATTTTCAAAGCTGAAGACAACTGGCATGTTTGTCACTGACATTTGCTATTACTGTATTAAATACTTCTAAAATGCAGCTTATGCATGTACTTTCTAGTACATGAAAAATTATGGAGGAAAAAAGGAGATGTCAGCACAGAAGCAGAAAACAAGAGGCTGATGGATCAAGATAATCAATATTAGCTATGTGGTGTTAATGATCACATAAAAATAAACTGGCAAATACCAGAATAAACTTACTCAGTTTCTTTAAAAAAATAAAGTATTTATGACATAACATACAAAAAAAAACTCCTAACTTCTTACCAAGGGAAATTCTAAGTAGAATTTAAAAGGAATGGACAGAGACTGCCTTCTTACAATGTATAACTTATATACATTTGATGGCTGATAGGTGAGTGTAATTATGTTCTTCCAACATACAGTAAACTACTTGACTAAGGAGGCAAAAGAAACAGCCTTAAATAAGGGTTCCTGTAAAAAAACACTAAATGGTAGGAGTATATTACTAGGTCAGATAATTTGGTTTCATAAATCTCGTATTTAAGACAGTCTAAAAACATTATTGAATTTGAAACACATTGTTTTACATTTTTATTTTGGCTAGTTTTGATGAAATAAATTTACTATTCAAACTACAACTCTCACTTTTCAATTCCTCAAAACACAAATGCCTTTTCTGAAGGAAAAAAATGCCTTGTCTAGGAGGAATGTAACTCAAGTTTTTACACCTGAATAAGACAGGGTCTAATTTTCTAACAAAATAAAACAAAAGTTCCATTGCACTCAGCACTAGACAGAAGTGCCTGGCCACAGGATAGTGACCTCCTCTGGTGGCTGCGAGGGGCTGTACTGCTGGTGGCTTAGGCTCGCTCAGTGGTCCTCTTTGGTCTGTCCCCTTGAGTGTCTTAAATTTTACCTTACTATGTGCTTGATCATGTTTCTGGTTCCTGAGTAACTTCCTAACATTTTATTTCTACAACTTAATGACATACATACTTTGATTTATAGTTATGTAGTCTTGTCTTGTTAACATTGTTTTGATTTCTGATCTTTTTGTTAGTTTACTAGTCGCTTGTCACAAGCATGATTTTAAAACTTACTATGGACAGGTAGCGTGGCCAAGAAGACCAAGGACAGAACTGGGAATCAGGAACACAGTTCTAATCCCTGCTCTGACAATGACTTGCTGTGTGACTCTGGGTGAGTCACTTAATCTCCCTGTCTTAGATGCCTCATCTGTAAAATATGGATAATATTTGACTGGCTACCTTGCAGGGATTGTGTAAGTGAGTAACTATTTAGTGACTATAAAGTACCTACTACAAAGCTATGTGAAACTTCAAAGTCTAGATGAAGCACTTATTAATACACATTTATAGTATCCAAGTTTTTCACTGACAATTTTTTTTCTCTGCTATAGGTACCAAAAAATGACATTTTTGTGAAAAGATTTTGAGCTTATAGTACTTCTCATTTATATTTTGCTATGAAAATCAAAAGAAATTTTAGTCTTTTAGATTTGGTTTAACTAAAAGTATATGTTTAATTTAAATTATAATTATTGACTGCAAGCATCCTTCAATTTAGATATTTATGAAACCAGCAGTATAGATCAAATTAAGAAAGAATGTTAGGTATTATTCCTTGTAAAATTAGCTACCTGAACACTGTTACTTGAATAGATGTAAACATAACAGATACATCACATATATATACACAAAGCTGGTATCTCATCCAGAAATAGTGAGGAAGTGAGACAAAGCTTCTGCTTTACATAAGGCAGGCACATCTTGAAATGAGTCACTTACGTGCCCTTGTCCATAATCTACAAAGGGAAAGTAACAACTGGGTAAAAATGCAGGCTCTTAGCCAGACTTCCTGTTTTAATCCCATCTTTGCTATTTTCAGGTTGCTTGAGGGGGGCAATTGTCTACCAGTTCCCTGCTCTGTAAAATGGGAATATATAGATACTTACTTCATACTATGTGGCGCACTTAGGAATAAACAAAGAACTTAAGACAATTCCAAGTAAATCATCAATACATCCTCATTAAAGTTATTTTAATTCTTTAAAATGTTACTCTCAATCAGACATCTCCATTACCTTTCTGCACTTAAGTGGATCAGTCTCAGTTTTCACTGCACTAACCATAAATGTTGATTTACAGATACACGTATGGTCGAGAGTACCAATATGAATGTAGATGTAATTATATGGTCAGAGTGAATTTACTGCCCCAAAGTCCAACGAAAATCTTCAATATGGAGTATCTTCTAGTGCTCAATACAAAATATGACCAATTCAAAAATATATTGTGATATTAAAAAGAGGCTTGGAATAATCTCCTTGCATAGGAGTTGTAGGGGAATGAGTCATTGCTAGATATTTGTATATTTATTTCATCAACCCAGTGGAAGATAAGTTACTATGTGAATTATCATACCTTTTCATTATAATTTGATTGCTTCAATCCATTGTAGTGGTAGACAGTAAAAGATTCTGGACCACTGGAGCCCTATTATAAATAAAGTACTATTAAAATTAAAATTTTATCTTTATATCAGGCAATTTCTAATGAGCAACGAATGTTAAAAGTTTATTAAATTTTTACCCTCTCATTGGGAAAGAATTTGGTAAAGCAAGAGACTTACATGGAATTAACCACCAGAAAACCTAAAGCTGAAGTAGCTGCTTCTGCAGAAAAGGCTGGAAAGCAGGGCCCTGCTGACTTTCATTATGAGCTCTTCTGCACTTGTTTGTAACTATGCATGTGTTACTTTAACTTTTTTAAAGGACAAGCTTCTAAAACATAGTATTTCCTATAATATATCTGTGCTTTTTCTCGGTCAATAAATTATTCCTCTCAATAAATATGGAAGAACAGTAGTATAACTTATACTCAGATTACAATATATATGCACGTTAACTTCCAATTTATTATACAATACTTTAAAGAGTTTGCATTCCAAAAAATACCTTTGAATATTGTCAACTTTTTGTTAGTGTAAAGAGCACTGTGAGAAATGGAAACAATTATAATACTTAAAGAGACGTTAACGATATTCAATAAAAGGACACCCTAAAAATCACTATCCCACTAAATTGGCAGAAAAACTGACCACATTAGGCATACTGTTCTAACCCTGCTTTTCAACTAGATAAACACCGAGTGCAACTCCTCAGCACTCAGGGTCACTGATGGTCTGGTCCCACTGAAGGTGCCTATTTCCCTGTGATTTACCTCAGGGCAGAGGGCCCTGTTTTCTGTGCCCGTCCCTTGTCTTCCTGCCATACCTAATACAAGGATGTATGTATGATCCAAACTGGGCCACAGTGCCTTCTTAGGAATTCTGCCAATTGCGACAAAGGGAAGAGAGCTGCTGTGGCTTTAGCTCTTAGAGAAAGATGAGTGAAGAAAATGCAGTTGCCCTGCAGAGAGGGAGGAGGGGAGGACTCTTCAACAGGGTCCCAGGGCTCTTCTCTAGTCTCTGAGGTGCCAGGAGCCCCTGTCCAGGGCTGGTTTCTTCAATTTCTCTGAGCTATCCCTGCCCATCTTCATTTCTTCCCCCCATTCAAGCCAATTGAGACTGGGTTTCTGTGATTTACAATCAAGAATCCTAAAATAGTGCAGAACTTAAACTACCTCTTCAGCCTTATCTTCAACTACTCCACTTTCTGAATT
>RJWT010055855.1:0-10100 GCA_004365215.1 Cuniculus paca
ATAACCAGGCCCCACCTCCTAATAGCACACTCAGCTGCTGTACTCATTAGTAGGTGAATTTACTGATTAATGTGTGCGTCTGTGATCCAGTCACCTCCCCCAAACCCTGCCTCTGAATGCATGAGAATTTTGCTGGTTGTCCTAAATCTAAACCGCTACAAATGTTTGGCAGTTTCTTTGAACTGAGGTAAATACCGATTTCCTCTGTGGCATGGATTCCCTCAGCAGGGTTATTTGTATCCCCAGCGTCTCCATTTGGTAGGATAATTCTTTCTGCTTCACATCTTTATTTACCTTAGTGCACACCTGGTGTGAGTATAGTTGGGTCAGGGCAGGTTTTAGTTCCAGCTGCCTCTCTGTGCCTTTGGCCACGTTGCCAACTCTGCTTTGGGTTGTGATCTCAGACTCCTTATTGATTTCACCAGATGCTCTCTCTGATCTGGCTTATCTCTCTCAAAATTTCTTACCCCCTGCCCAATATTTCAAATGTGTGTGAACTCTTATTGTGGACAAGGTTAAACTCTTGCTTCTACATAAAGCTTTACTTTTTACTCTGTGTAAAATAGTTACATAAAAATAAAGTATAATGGACATATAGTTTCTCATGGGAAGAGGTGTCAGCTTGATCTATAAGCCAGAATACTGAATTTCAGCTTTTCCCTAAACATGATAATCTAATAGTTCTCTATTGCATGGTAGTGATAACAGGCATTTACTGCAGTTACTTCAGTTTTCTTTTTGAGACAGGGTTTCATATGCAGTCCAGACTGGCCTTGAACTCATTTTGTAGCCCAGGTCTGCCTTGAATTTGCAGTGATCCTCCTATCTCAGCTTCCCAAGTACTGGAATTACAGGTGTGCATCACCACAACTGGCTGCAATTATTTCCATTAAGCCAAAATGTCACAAATGAGTATTTGTATGACTCTGAGACAGAAAATGATGAAAGTGGTAATTGAAAAACTTATCTATATCAAGTGATCTAATAATCTTATTTCTGCATGGATACACGTCTTCTATAGTGCAGCCAACACCACACATTACAGCACGTAGAGCACAGACCACCAGCTATGACTGGTTGGAAGTGTGGCTTTGGAGTAATGGGCAGAACTGCTCTGGATAAGCTGCAAACTTGGACCTCACACGAAACCAAACATTAACTGAGGAAAATGAAAACCAGATTGTTTTGAGCTTCAAATACTAAACCCTTCTTTGTTTTCTTCACTTCGTGTGTAAGATTCACCCAGATCAGTTAAAAACTTCAGCATCTTTTGGTTTTTATAAGGTCAGAAGCACGCTGAGAATTTTATGATACAGAGAATGTCACCTAGGGCTTTTGCATTCTCGGACAGTTGAAGGGAAAGGAGCTGGCTTTCTGATTACCTTTTATTTTTGAACCTAATTTCCCCCTATCTTCTCTCACATTATGTTCCCTATGCTGCTATAAAGATGACAGGTACACAAGATGCTTTCAGTTTGTAGGGGAAAAAAAAAGGCTCAGTAAATATTAGCCCAAGAGATTACTGAGCAATCAGTTAACTTACGAGCACAAATAGACATCTATTCTTAAAGAAGTTTTCCTAACGAGCACAGCGTTTGCCTGGCAGGTGTGAGGTCCTGAGTTCGATTCCTGGTACCAAAAACAATTTTTTTTTCCTAGCGAAAAACACCCAAAATAAATTGAGGAGGAGAGAAGGAATGAGGGATTCACACTTCCTTATATTCTTCATATTCAAAATGTTGGAGAAGGGTGAGGGGTTATTTAAATTAAAGCGTAGTTTCCATGAAGGGAGCCTGTTGATTAAAATCTGGCAAAATAAAGAAAAATTCCTGGAAGACAAGTGAAGAAATTTTGTTGATAGTCATCTGAAACTTACAACTTTTCAAAGTACCATGTAAAAGAAAAAGTTTTGTTATTCTAGAACAAAATTGTAAAATATTGACAAGCTAACAAAGAAAGCATTTCCATCCATCTGGCATACAATTCTCTTGATATATTTGAAGTGAAATCTTGAAACTATGAGCTTTATGAATAATTGACTTTTGTAACTATTTGTTGGGCAATGAGTACAGAGTAGGAGGAAATTGTTATTATTTAATCACATTTTACATTTTGCAATTAATCATAAAACATTGTGTATTTAAGAGGCATAGAAGGAGTAAATTTGGGAATGTGATGGCAATTCCGGTACAGTAGTATTCTGATTTCTTAAGGCCTCTGGGCTCTATATTTCTCAGGCAATGAAAAATATGCTACTTGAGCAATTCTTTGGGAAGGTCTGGGCTTTGGTCCAAGCACCCGCAGGGCTGGCTTATGCAAAACACAGAAACACAGGTAATTTATCTCTGGCACCTTCCTGCTCACTGCCCCTGGTTTCTTGCTGTGCTTCAACCATCAAAGAGTATCCTGCCATTTGTAAGTTGTCCTTACCTCCCATTGGAGGGGAGTGATCATGACTCCTTCTATAAGAATATTTTTTTATAGGAGACCCTTAGACAGAAAAGCCTTGCTTAAGAAATTTCATCTATCCTTTCATTTATTCATTCTGTTTCCCCATAATGACCAGGTAGTAATAATAATGATTTAATACTTTGTGATCACACTGCAGGAATAGTTCTAGGCACTGCCTGTGTATTACAAGCTCATTCTTCCTTGCAAGAATTCTATAACACAGGAGGTGTTATCTCATTTTTTACATGAGTCATTAGGGACCATTCCTGGCCACTCAGACCCATATGCTTAAGAATGGTTATGCAACTTCCCCAAGGTCCCAGAGTTAGCAGGTGATTGGCCCGCAAAGAACAGGGAGTCTGGCTCCGGGATTATCCACTTCCTGCTTCTGTATCAGGCCGTGTGAGAGTTGCTGAGGTAGACAACTGTCCTCCAAAGCTGTAATCACTTTTATGTGTTCCTGTCTTGCTTTTGACACCACATTTTAACGTGAATTTTGGGAGTAAAGGGGACAGGCATCAGGAGACTGTTAAATACATCTTTAATGACAACTTAAAATGTAAAGATAGGAGAAATTTTGATGAAGGGTGCTTTGTGTGTAACTACACTACTTATCCTCGTCTTACTGCGTATCTGCTTTTCTAAAAATGAGGTGCAAAGTTTAGTCTTCAGGGTTGTTTTGGGGTTGGCTAAAGAAACACAGATAGGAAAAAGACAAGGAAAATTATAATTTTAAAATGGTACTTTTAAGAAAAACTGCAGTTTCAGGATAAAGTTATTCAAGCTTTTTTCTCCTTCTAGGAAACTAATGCTGAAAACCAACCATCCAACCAAAATACTGAAGGGTTTTAAAACCTGGACTTGTGCTTTACCTTTTGCTACGAGCCTTTCCCTTCTGAATGGGCAACTCCTTACCTGTGAAGGGGCAGTTGCCTTTCACCTGTAAATTGAACGCATAGATCTTCACCCCCAAAACCGCATAAATATACCTAGCTCAAGATCAAAATGTGCCCCTCTCTCGCAAGGCCTGCAATCTGTTCTCTTTGAGTGTCTACTGATCAAATTCTGCCTAGCAAACCTCCTTATGCCTCTTCCAGCCATGTCTTTGATGGAAGTTAGTGAACCTACAATCTGCACTGTGTGTGGGGTGAGTCTGCATTCCCCATTTCCGCTTCTGGAGACTTCCACAGACCCTGCTGGGTGACTGCTTCATACAGGTGCTTCAAAATAATGAGTTTTGAATTTTCTGAAGTCAATATTTCTCAGATGTTTATGAAGCAAATAATTAAAATTGCTGCAAACAGATCAATATTTATGAGATCAGGGTTCAATGCACTAGTTATTTCAATGTTGAAACTTTTGCCTCTGGTAACCATTTTCCAGAAAATACTTGTCCACATGTTCAGAGAACTTTTTGTGGATGCCCTACTTTGATTTTCATATTCTTGCCTAAGAAAGAAGTTGATATGATACAGCTGGTTGACTGTGTTTCTTAGCCCAGGCTACATAGTTTAGTTACCTAAAGAATTTTTAAAAATATTGCCAAGGCCATTCACAGATTTTCTGATTTAATTGGTCTAATAGAGAGCCCTTAAATTAGAAATTTTTATAAACACTGCAGGGAATATACTTATGTTGAACATTACTGCATTACAGTGTAAAATGATTTTTTTTTTTTACTCACTATGTCTTTATACTGTCATGCCATTCTCGGAATGATACTCTAATTAATAAAAACCTATTTTTTAAAAACTGAGTCAAGAAATAAACCCAATAGAAATGATTTTTATGTAATCAATAATTTTATACTTTGCTCATTTTTAATAGTCAACGCGTAGCTAAATGGCATCATTAGAATAAAAATTGAATTACAGCACAGCTGTGTTAATTATGAGAATAGATTAAAGCTTTAGTCCTTATTTGGGTTCCTTATTTTAAGCCAGGCTTTTGTATTTTTTTTCCTATTCTCCTTCTGTCCTTCTCATGTACTTCTTCTTTTACTTCAACGTTTTCTTGGTATGAAAAATCCAGACATTGTGTGATTGCCTCAAGGTCTTTCACGGGTGCCAGAAGACATACTTTACGTTTCTTATCTGCAATAAGGCAAAGTAAGGAGAAAGGAAGATTAAAAACAAATTTTAATGATGCATACCCTCACTTTAACATTTAATCTGTGCTTGAAGATATTATGGTTCAAGTTACAAAATATATTATTGTTTCAGAGAAGGCAGCTGCTCAGGTTTACTCTCAGCAAGTTCAAATTGAACTCTATGGAATATGGAACAGGAGAAATTATTTACAATCTGTTTCATTGCCAACCCTTTCTCTGGGCTGAAAAGAATATACATTTGTATTCTTGTTGTACTCTGTTGTGCTCTTCCATCTTTCACCATCTCCTGGGACAGGGGAGAGTTGGAAGAAGGAAAGAGATGCTTGCTAAGCTCCCAAGTCCTGGCAGAATGAATAATGTGAATAAAATGTGTGTGTAGCCCAACAGTCTTTCTTAAGTGGTACAGAGGTAAATAGTATGCAGTAGTTTTTCTGTAATGCATTTGCTTTTCTTCACAAGTGTAGATAAGTGGATATATAACATCTTCACACAAGAAATACTTTTTCTTTATCTGTGAAAATGTATTTACATTTAAGGAAAGGCAGTTGTATGCAATACAATTATGTAAAGTCCTAGAATATGACTTAAAATAATTTTCTTCATTATTACTATGAATTATTAAAAAAAAGTAAGTTTAATGATTAAATAGTCCTATCATGAATTTTTCCATCTGACTGACCATGTAAGTTGCCTCCATCAAGAAAGCAAAAGTAAAAAAAAAATAGTAAGTCTCTGATAAATATCACCATCTTTTAAAAATGTTCAACCTTGTTTTTAATAGGATCTTCAAATAGAAACTGATATTTATGAAGGTGTTATTTGTACCTTTCCTTTTAAAAAGTGTTGATCATAATTGTTGTCAAATCATAACACTGAAAGATGTTTCCAAATATGATTATCATACTCTATAGCTAATATTTTCATTTAAAGTAACAATAGACACTATTTGTGGTCGTGAACTAGTGCTTTGCACAGTTTGTTTTAAGTGGAAGCAATAATACAGAAAACTGTATACCATTTTGGTGGAGAAGTTTGCTTTCGGAGAAGGTATTTTCAACCTGCCTTAAAAATTGCTGCCAAAGCCATTATTCTTCACCTAATGAAAGACCTCCCTGGACTCTTAATGAATATGACCATTCTTGAGTGCAGTGTTCAATAGTGACTTGTGGACCGTGCTGTTCCAGACTCGAAATTCATCAATGCCTGTCTTGTTGGTAAAATCATTAGGAAGCAATGCATTATTAAAGAGTTTTTCAGACACATAAGATTTGGAATTGCGATTGATAACAAAGGTGACTAATGTTTTCCTGCAAAATAGCCACAGTGGAAAGCCATGGATCTAAAGCTCCAGGTGGTTCTAAGAGCCTAGAGTAGAATGTGTAACTACTTGTCCCCAGGTATGAAGTTTGAGTGGTTGTCGCCATTTTCTCCATTAACTACAAACTTGTAAGAGTTCATCAAACAATGATGGTATGCCCAGAAAATAATGTTGAATTGTAGTGTTAAGATATTTTATTTACATGAGCTGTTTTGTCTTTAAGAGTATTATGTCCAGAGGTCAGAGGGTAAGTAGAGCCCTTCAGTTGCTGAGTTCTGAAGTCTGTTGGTTTTATGAATACCTGGTAAAGAAAGGGAACCTAGCTAGAAAAAAACTACGAACAGCTTCAAATGTCACATTGTATTTTCCAAGACGCAAAATTATTTCTTGTGCTGTCTCTGGCTTTTTGCACATATGACCTGATCTCTTCAAAGCTCGTTCAACATTTTCATTACAGTCAATTTAAAAATATCATCTTTATATTTTCCTATTGAATAACAGTGTGAAAGTGAAGGATTTTGTTCAGTTGCTTAGCTGGGCTCTAGGTTAATGTTTACAATTTAAATAGCTTTTTACCATATCTGAAACACATCCACCCTAAATGTGATTATTAACTGAACTGGGATCAGTGAAGACAAATCAGTTAAATAAAAAGCTTAATTGTTAGTCTCTTTGAGTTGTTTTTGAATGCTGAGGGAACTCATTAGCAGTGATAGTGATAGACAGAATGTTTGCTTGGAGGAGTCTATGGAGATAGATACTAAGTTCCCCCAACATGTCTGGACATAAAACCGGGAAACTCTAGCTATGCAAAGTGAGAAGGTGGTGAGTGGTGGGATTTAGTAGAATATTTAAGCCTCTCCTTGATTGAGATGACTTCAGTTTTCAGTCTCACGTTGCTTAGAAAGTAGAACTACAGTAGTATTTGACACTGTTCTTAGCATTTAGCTCTGCCAGGCTCTGGTTGAACACTTCATATGTACGAATTAATTTAATCCTTACAAGAGCTCTATGAGGTGGTAATATTGCTGTCTTTTAAAGGAGAAGACTGAGGAATGATAAGAGTGAGGAATTTGTCACAGTGAGCTCAGGTAAAATGCAGTGAGCTTGCAGCCTTTGCCCTTATCCTTATCCCCTGCCCTGTTACTGTTCTTGGGCTCTAGGTTGTGGAGGGAGGTAAAAAATTTAACATGAGTGAGAAAAGTGATGAATATTTTTAAAAAATTGCAAGCTTACATGACTAGCTTGTGACAAAATAAAGACTAGTTGGGCATGGTGGCATATGCCTTGAAATCTCAGCATTTGGGAGGCTGAGACAAGAGGATTGCCATGAGTTCAAGGCTAGCCTGGACGACATAGTGAGACCCTGTCTCAAAAAAAAGAGAGACTAGAATTCAGGTCTCCTAAAGTTGTAGGCAATAATGCTTGGGGACAGAGGCTGGGACGTGGGGCTGGGAATGTGGCTCGCCTCTTTGTTGTGTGAAGGTTAAAAGACCGTATTTAGTACTGTGACTACTTCTGTGCCTATGCAGCCTGGCAAAGCAGGATAGTTTAACCTCCCTGAGATTTGATTGCTTCTTTGAACAAATGGCAAATAAAATGATCTGTAAACATTTTCACTTCTAAAATTCTGTGTTAAAAATTGAGGGTGTGTTTATATATGTATATTTATTAATCTCTTAAGTTTTCAATTGTCATGAATGGGTCATTTATATAAAAAAGAACCTTCAGATTTTCAACTGGGGGGAAATTTTATTTGAGAAAGGAGGATTCAATTTTAAGGAGAACTTTGGACTGTGAAGGTCTTCTCTCCTGTAATGAATTATACTGAAGTTTAGTTTAACAAAGAAAAATTACAGGTTTTAAATACAAACAGCATTAGCTTCTTTTTAAAATTTATTTACTTTGTGGGTTGAACCTAGGGCCTTCACATGGAACTGTGTTCCTTGCCCTTTTTAGTTTTTGAGCCAGGGTCCTCACTAAGTTGGCAGGCTGGGTTTGAACTTGGGATTCTCCAACCTCAGCCTGTCAGACTACTGCGGTTACAGGCTTATGTCACCATGCACAGCTTATTATTTTTTTTTTAAACTTTAGTAGTGAGAATTGAACATAAATTATATTTAGGTAATGTAGTAAATGCCCATAGATAAACAGGAAAAAAAAATCCTCCACCTATCTTGCTTTCATTCTTCTTATAACATTTCTTGGCATTTGGAAACGTGTAACTCCTTTACATGTACACGTGTTCATTGTTTCCCACTTGATCACATGCATTTCTACAGAGCACAGGTCAGCAAATTCTTTCTGAAAAAGGTCTGATAAATACATTAGGTTTGGTGTCTGTTGCATTATTCAACTCTGTTCTAGCATAAGAGTAGATGCAGTGTGATGTTGTCCTAATAAAGTTTTATTTACAAGGCAAATAGCTGAGTTTAAACTGAATGTTAGTTTGCTAACTCTTGATGGGAAAGCAAATCCTATTCTATAGTAGAAATTCTATAGCTATTCATTAAGTTAATGAGCTGAAACAATTTATTCATATTTGTATTGTAAGAAACAATAGAAATTCTAATGATTTTCTAATGTGTCTTCCGTGCTTTCACAGATCATGCATTACCCAGACAATTCCTTTCTGTGAGACTTCATTTATCTAACATTTGGCCTTGTGGACATCTGCTAAGGTTGAATCAGCTTCCTATTTGCTTTTAACAAGAGTCCTTTCTCTTGTTTTTCTGCCCTATCTTAAAACCTATCTTTTTATGAACAGTTTTTCATTGATTTTTTTTTTCTGACATTTCCACCTTCTAAGCTTGTATTTTTGCCCCAAGAATCATGTTCCTGGTTTAAATGTTCCTTTAGTGTAGAATTTTGAGCTTTAGAACTACCATATATACCTCTATGATTCAAATAAATTTAGAGGAAGTAACCTTTCAAGACTTTGATTTAGGCTTTATTTTTGTCTTTAAAAGCCTTGCTCATTTTTCTCTTGAGAAAATAGGAAGAAAAAATAATTGAGAGTGCAGTTCTAAGTTGGTGTGTCCTTTAATCATCTTCATTTTATTTTAAATTACAAAATTAAGCAGAGAGTGAAATAGGATCTAGAAATGTATGGATAGTGCTTTCTTTCTAGCTTTTCAGGTTAAGTTGGCCAGAATTTAGGGAATGCACAAGTAGTCTGAAAAACTTGCTGTCTATGCAGGGGTGTCAGTTGTTTCATCCATCAAGGTTTCTGACTGCGAATATGCATTGAGAAATGAACCAGAGATCGTGATCAAGGGAGAACTTCAAGCTTGACACGGAGGAAAGCATAGACCTGAAGAGGACGGTGGTCTCTCCTTACACGTAGTGAGACGGGTAACAAGGAGGTCATAAGACTGATGTGGGAGAGCACAGACTTGGCAAAGAGTTAATTCCTAGAGAAATAATGAAGATAAGAAAACCTTACAGTATCTTACAGGGTCTAATGAACTCCAAATTTCTGGAGACTGTCTCTACCAGGAAATGAGTACTTGCATATTTCATCTGATTATCTTGGTCTTAGCAAAGTTTAAAACACACACTTCACTGAATATAGTTTCAGATCAAATAAAATTACATACAAAATAAACACTTGAACTTTCACAATTCAGGTTCCCTACACTTAAGTGCATAGCTATGTGATGTCTTGACCTTGACAATTATTGACTAAAAACATTTCTTCCTTTTTATTGGTTCATTGTCAATATGAAATTCCTTTAAAATTTTGACATCACATTAGAAGTGGTTTGTGACACTAAGTTATTACAGAGTTAGCATATAATATATTTAAATCTAAGAAGTGCAGAAATCGATGTGAAGCCGATGAACTGTGAATTTTCTTGGTATTAATAATGCTATCAAAATATCCTTTGTCATCGCTCAATCTGAAACTGAGCTTGACTTATGAGACTAAAAGTGAGGGAAGGATTTTTGCTTTTATTTCTACCTCAGATTTTTTTTTTTTTTTGTACTGGGAATTGAACTCAGGATCTTGCACTTGCCAGGCAGGCACTTGTGCAGCTGACCTATATCCCTGGCTATCTGAAATATTTAAATTTGGGTATGAAAACATGAAAAAGAACAAATTAAAATTTCTCATTCATATCTTAGTAAAATGAAGGACCAAACTTAGTGATTGTATAACGATAAAAATATATGAAAATCTTCACAAAAATGCTCTGACAGGGTTTGAACAACAGTATT
>RJWT010055856.1:0-10104 GCA_004365215.1 Cuniculus paca
TTCAGGGGACCCACTTGCTTCCTTCTTGTCCTCTCCATGATGTGATATTCCAGCATCTAAACTGTTTCTTTCAGAGAGACTGTTTACTCTGCTGCTTACTGTTCCGCCATCTTTAGTTCCCATCTAGTCACAGTTGCAGACTCTAATGCCTTCCGTCTGAATGGTCTTTAGAAAGCTTCCTCAGTCCAAGTACGAGATACATGTTTTCATCTCCCAGATACTTTCTGATCCTGACTGTTCTTGAAAATTACTTTTCCACAATGGAAGTCAGTGAATCTTTAACTTTGTCCCACAGGTGAAGTGAATGTGAGTTCCCAATCTCTACTTCAGGGACCTCCTGGGAACCTGTCCAGTGAGAGATCAATGGCTGTTAATTAAATAAAATCTATCTAGTCTCACAATATGAAAAATATAAATTGAAAGTATAAAAAGTACGATCTTTATCAGACAAGGTCTTGCTGTGTAGCCCAGCCTCAACTCAAATTCATAAGAATTCTCCTGCCTTGGCCTCCTTAGTGGCAGGTTTGTGCCACCACACCTAGTGCAGAAGAGGCTACTTTACCCATGTGACTGGCAGAGGAAAACTTTTGGATAACACATCAGGTTGAGAGATCCTAGGAAGGCTCGTTCTGTATCCTCGTGTATTTCAGATGAGATTCTAGTACAACCTCTGTTAAGGGTGGTGGTAAACAGCTCACAGAATTTAAATACATAGTTGTGATTTCACTTTTCAGAATTTATCCTACAGATCTAGCCACATACTGGTGAAGTGGTCTGCTATAACCTGAAAAACACTGTCACAATATTTACAAATCTTTCCATTAAGAAATGAGTCAATTTCCCCACACCTGGACTGTAGAATGACCCCCTGACTTACTTTGACCCATAAGATGTGACACAGGGGTGTTGTTCCAGAGTCTACCCTAAGCAGCTTGTAGCTTCCACTCTCCATGCTCTTGGAATTTTGCCCTTGGCCCTGTTGGTGGTTAGAGCTGGAAAAACCCTAAATAGGCAGTGAGCAAAGGCTGGAGGGATGGCAAAGCCACAGCTGCTGGAGCTGGAAAAGCAGGAAGAACATAGTTGTTGGAGGAAAGAGAAAGGGCAACCCCTGTTATGCAGTCATGAAAAGATCAGCAAAATGTTGCCTGTGGAAACTTGAAAGATAGAAAATAGACCTAAAAAGTTTTTAAAATTTGATTATGGAAATCTCTAGGTAGAATATTGAATATACCATTTAGCTTAACTATATAGAATAACACACAGGAAAAGAGGTGAGAAAAATGAGCTACTCAGCTATAACCAGAATTTAGAGGATTTATCACAGCCCAAGGACTAGCTGGTTTGGAAAACCTAACTGTCTCTTATCCCCAGAATTCAGCTGGTACATTTTTTTCAATGTTAAAGGAGTGTGGGACTAAAAAGTCAAACCAAGGGTATGACTAAAATCTCTGTATGGCTGGGCCTGGTGGCACATGCCTGTAATCCCAGCACTCAGGAGGCTGAGACAGATGGATCTTTGTGAGTTCAAGACCAGCCTAGGCTACAAAGCAAGCTCAGGGCCAGTCTAAACAGCATAGTGAGACCCTGTCTCACACAGACAAGGGCTAGGGATTTAGCTCAGTGGCCTAAGTCCCTGCCTGGCAAGCTCGAGGTCGTGAATTCGATCCCTGGTGTCACAAAAAGGAAAAATAAATAAATAAGTAAAATCTCTGTATGGTTTAAGGCAATGCCTGAAGGACCCTCTAATCTAAGCTAGAGCTTCTGAGAACTCACTGGGGATTTTCTTACAGTAACTTCAAGGTAATACTCCTTGTCTTGATATATGTTAAGTAAAAAATACAAGAAGCCCAGCCTCGATTCAAATTCATAAGAATTCTCCTGCTTTGGCTTCCTTAGTGGCAGGTTTGTGCCACCACACCTCTTGTTTCTGTTTTCTATAGCCTTTCATTTTTTTTCTTTTTCTTTCTGAGACAGAGTTTCACTAGGTAATTCAGTCTGGGCTTGAACTCACTTTGTTGCCCAGGCTGGCCTCGAACTCACAGTGATCCCTGTGCCTCAGCCTCCAGAGTGCTTTGATTGCAAGTGTGCGTTGCCATGCCTGGCCAAGAAGCCATGATTTTGGACTAAATTTCTGCACTAGGCCCCATTGGACCAGGCTAAAAATTGAAATGATGTCACCCATGCTAAATTCCTCCTTACTGAGCCAAAACATAGTTGTGATCTGATCTTCCAAGTAATCAGGAGAGAAAACAGCAAAATTTCTCCAATAAGACAGTTTCAGCTGGCATTTTCATGAGGTTCTTTCCCTGTGTTTTAATCCTCACAAAAAAGTACCTGAAGTAACCTGATGTTAGCCAATCAGCTTTTTTGCCTGTAACCCTCTCCCTGTCCATTCCTTTCAAGGACATTAACTCTGAAGTGATCAACTCGCTTTTTGTTCTCTTGTTTCTGCTTTCTTTAGCCTTTTTCTCTCTATATTATTACCCCAGCTTCCTCTGCTTGATTCATTGGAAAATTAATTTTCTCTTATAGAATAGAATGCTGTCCGATTTTACAATCACAAATAAACCAAATTAATCTGTCTATCTATCTATCTCTATCCTTGAACTCCATGAAATTCCCCTATTTTGGTGTATTATGCTAACTGGATCACTTATATACCAGATGTGGGGATATAAACACTAAAACAATTCAGGGGCCTGCCATGTCTATGAAGTTTTTAGGGTCCAGTTGTCTGAGACATGGTTTGTTTTGTTTTATTTTGTTTCGTTTTTGAGACAGGGTCTCACTATGCAGTTCAGGCTGGCCTTGAGCTCACTTTGTAGCCCAAGTTGGTCTTCATCTTGCAACGATCTTCCTGCCTCAGCCTCCCGAGTCCTGAGATTATAGGCATTTGCCACCATGCCTGAATGGGACATGTTAAGACATCCACTCCAAGTTTAGGTGATGTTATTGTAACTTCCTCCTTCCTCCACTCTGGTATGGTACTGCTAGGACTCTGCTTTGTGGAGATATCATGCGCCACATTTGAGAATTCTGTTCCTATCCATGCATTGAATGACTGAGAAGGTACCAGTTTGCAAGAGGCCTAGAACAAGAATTGACTCTATAGTAGATTCTGGCTGCAGTTTCAGGGACCTTGCTGCTAGGGCCATGTGACAGTAATTCTATGGTCATAGAAGTATTTATTGTAGAGGTGCCTGCTGTGTGAAATCTCTTGCGTGCTCCTTTAGGCAAACTGCAATACAGACCTCTAGGGCTCTGTTGCAAGGCCATACTTGCAACAGTAAGTAACAAACAGACTTTAAACTGGGTGTGCAGGTGCACACCTGTGACTCCAGCACTCTGTGTGACTGAGACAGAAGAAGCAGCGGTTCCAGCCCAACCTGGGTAATTTAGCAACATAGGAGGTCCTTTCTCTAAATAAAAATAAAAAGAGAGTAGGGGATGCTGCTCAGCAGGAAGGCCCTGGATTCAGGCCCCATATTGGAAGAGGGTGGGGAAAGGTAGCAGATCCTAAAGATATGACAAGTAGAACGTGTGGTAGACAAATAGCCCAACTTTGCCCCTCAGGTGGTGTAACTCTGAAATGCACTCTGACCACCCCCCAGAGTCCTGTGATGGGATTAACTGGAAGTTACTTATCTTTACTGTTTTTCTACCTTTTCCACACACCTCTGTTTCCCTTCTGGTGACCCCCTTCCCCCAGATAAACTCCTTGCACTCAGAACCTTGTCTCAGTGTCAGCTTCTGGAAGGATCTGACCCAATCAACAATTAGAAACAGGCAAAAAGTCTTGCTCATCTTTGAGCTTTTCTCCAGAATTGAATCCTTTATGATTCAGTGCCCTGGTTTACTGCTGTTTCAATTTTTCTTTTGCACTTGCACATGCATGCTAAAGAAATAAGGGGAAAAAAAAACCTGAAGTGTTTTCTTCTTTTCTTTATTCTCTTAAAAGGCATTCAATATTTCTGATACCAGACTGGGGATAGGGGTAGGTTTCTACCAACCAATTCTTCAGCAGACACAAGCTGAGTGTCCTTTACTTCAGTTCTTACACTGCCTACCTGGAGGTAGTGTCAGATCCTGTAAGCAGTGAAATGGATCTTTAAAAGATTTGTTTTTCCTTTGGAGTTAGGCTGCTTCTCCAAACTTCCTCATGTCTATGGGTATAAACCACCACCCCTTCCACTGTTCTGCTCAGATGAATGGACAAGATACGTGGATGCTGGCACCAGATCAGGAGATTTTGTTTCTACAAGGGAAGGAGGAAAGAAAAAGGGCCAGAAGGGATAAAACAAGTACAGTGTTGTCTATTGTCTCATTTTATTCCTCTCCTTTCTCTTCCTTCTTTTACTGTAAAAGACATCTGCATACCTGGACACTGAGAGGTTTCATGGCAACATGAAGCCTTTCCTTCCCCTTGGAGCTAGCTGTGAAAGCTTTTATTCTTCTCTCTCTTTTTGAGACAGGGTCTTATTAAATCACTCATGGCCCAGGCTGCACTGAACTTGTGATCCTCCTGCCTCAGCCTCCCAGAAGCCTGGGATTATAGGTATGTGCCACCATGCTTGATTTAAATAAAGCATTTTTCTTTTTTACCAAACCTTCTGTGTTTTGAGGAGACTGGTGAGCACATGAACCTGAGTAGCTGGCAATAACTCCTGGAAGTTGAAGGCTCAGCCCCACAACACTGCCTCCTAATTCAGCTGACAGTTTCCAGGAGTAGATTGTCACCTGCCATACCTTAGGACTTCCCATGACTGGCTTCTTGGTTTGACAAAATTACTAGTGTAGCTCACAAAACTCTGGGGAACACTTTGCGATTTATACTTTATCCCCTGCCTACCTTTTTTTTTTTCCCTTCACGGTACTAGATATTAAACCTAGGGCCTTCACATTAAGCTACATCCCCAGCCTTTTTTTTTTTTCATACAGGATCTCTTTAAATTGCTGAATTGCTCATGTCAAACTTGAACTTGTGGTTCTCCTGCTTCCCCTCCCAGCTTGCTGGGATTCTCAACCTGCTCCACATCTACCCTTTTGTTATAAAGGAAAATACAAAGAAGTAAAACAACCAAATGGAAGAGACGCATAAGGCATGTGGGAGAGCATGAAGCTTTCCTCTCATCTCGGGGAGAACATCCTTCAGGACATTTCACATGTTCAGCCACCTGGGAGCTCCTGGAACTCTGGAGGCTTCTTAAGTAGATCTGACTGGCCGGGTGTGGGGGTGCACTCCTGTAATCTCAGCATTTGGGAGGCTGAGGCAGGAGGATTGTCACAAGTTGTAGGTCAGCCTGAACAGCCTGAACAGCATAGCAAGACCTTGTCTCAGAACAAAACAAAACAAAACACAAAAAAAGTAGGTTTGATTGGGCTACAAAGTGAGTTCAAGGTCAGCCTGAATTGCAGCGTGAAATTCTCTCAAAAAAAAAAAGGTATAAAATACAGTAGAGGGGCTTGGATTGAATAGTGGTTACAGTAAAGATTTTGGACTAGATGTGTGTGTCAGGGATAGAAATGGTGGTGATTTCACAACTGGGAACCCCTAGCAAGTCCCATAACATGCAAGATTTGCCAGAAGTGGGGAAAATTTTCTCTCCCAGTATCTTAAATGGTATTATAGTTGACACATTGTGTCAGTTTGAGAACTTTAGAGGTGTAACTGGCTCAGCACCTGCCAGGCCCTCACTTTGTAGACATCCTGAGCCTCTGCAGAGGACTCCACTGAGATTTTGTGATTGCTACACCTGCCCTGCAGGGTGGGGGAGGGAGAGAGGTGGCCTGCTTACAAAAATAAGGGAAAAGAGGCCAGCTCTCTTCCTCTTTGGCACTTGCTGCTTTTGCTGTCTTCAGCCACCTTGAAGTGTTGCCCCTGTGCAGCGCCACTCTGCCTTGGAGCCAGCTGATTATGGACTGAAACCTTCACAAACTGTGAGCTAAATAAGCCTTTCCTTCCTTAATTTTAGGTGTCAGGTATTTTGTCTCAGCAAGGAGAGAAAAGTAACCAAGACAGAACTGGTAATAAAATTTCTTTGTTAAACAAATAATTGAAGGAGGAAAAAACTGTGTATGTATACATATATTAATAAAGATTGTTGAAGTCAGCAGTGGAAAAAAGCAATAAACTTATATAATCATGTTTAAAAATAAATTTCAAAAACCAAATATTTGCTTAAACAAGTGTTTTTGATCAGAAGATGTGGACTGGGGGATGCAGCTCAACAGCACAGTGCTTGCCTGGCAAGTGCAAGGTCCTGAGTTCAATTCTTCATACCCAGAAACAAACAAACAAACAAAAGATGTGGAGCTGGGTGTGGTGGTGCACACCTGTAATCCCAGCACTTGGGAGGCTGAGGCCAGCCTGGGCTACAAAGTAAGCTCAAGGCCAGCCTGAACTGCATAGTGAAACTCTGTCTCAAAAAGACAAAAAAAAGATGTGGACTTTTTAAGATTAGTTTTGGGTATGAGAGATAAAAGGGGATGGCACTGCATAACTGTTACAGATATGAGCATGGTTTTGTTTATTGGTGCTCACTAAGGGCCTATAACCAGGGCATAACCTTCTGGATAAACATTTAAGAGCATTTGTAGAAGATAATTCATCAACTTTTAAAACCCTTCTTATGAATATTAATTATGCATATCAGCAACATTAGATTCTTAGTTAAGCTCATATACTCAGACATGGGTACAAATAAATTCACAGGTATTTGCAATGTGTGGTGACTTATATAAGGACTTCCTAACTCAAATAGATTTATTAGTTTTGCATCTCAAATTAGTTCCTGACAACACAGCAACTAGGAAAATTCCTTTATGAAAAAAGTTTCCAAGCTTGACCTGTTAATTGTTTTAAAGGATTTTCAGTGAAGGGTGAATTGCCAAGCTATGTAGCCAGCAGGCATTCCAATGGATATAATTAGACTGATTGCATTAACAGTCCATGTAGAGAAACCTCAAATATGTACTATTTCGACTTTATTATATTGTTTCTCATAGGCTCTGTCTGTTGACATCTATAAACAAGGTATATAAGGGAACTACTGCAGTGCAAACAAATAGTCCAAAGCACTCTGGCCTGGAGGTTTGACTTGGTGTGAGATTTTTATTGTATACCTGAGGTCTGCCCACCACCAAATGCTGATGAGACCTAAAGCTGTTGAGCAGAGAGAGAGAAAAAAAAAAAAACCTCTGAAGTTAAAAGGGCAATGTTTCACCTGTGTTAAAGGACCTGGTGTTGGTACAATTTGTTTTCTGTGTAATGTGTAGATGTTCTTTGTCTTAGTTACTTTTTCATTGCTGGGACAAAACACCCAACACCCACAAGTTAAAGGAGGAAAGGTTTATTTTGTCTTGCAGTTTGTAGAAGTTTCAGTCCATAGTCACTGGCTCCAAGGCAGGGAAGCATGGCAGAGGGCACTGCCGAGGAGATACAGTCCATGGTAAGGCAGGCAGGAAAGAGCAAGCCTTCCTTCTTTCCCTTTTTATTCCAAGCTACAAGCCTACTGGTTGGCGCCACCCACATGTGGGTGAGTCTTCCCTCAACAGTGAATCCATCACCCACACCCAGATGTATGCTAAACCAACCAGTGGACTAATCCAGTATCACATACGCATGATCTAGTATCACACATCCATGATTCAGTCACCTCCCAAAAGTTCTACCTATGAGACATGAGGCTTTAGGGGAATATTTAGACATTATGCATAACATGCTCTCACCTTAGCATTGTAGTAGATGCAGTATGTTGCTGTAACATATCCCTGGGATGAGAAACTTTCACCTGTCCTTCTCCCCAAGCATCCAGTGAACGCTTCTGTAAGAGCCTTCCACATTCTTGCTGTAGGAGTATTTTATTATATGATTGAGTATTATCTAAGGGTCAAGGTCTTTTCGAACATAGGGGAGGTCAACCCACATGTTCATCAGTCTGCAAACCAGAAGTTAGTGGCATAAAACTTTCTGGACCAGGGCTATAACTCAGTGGCACAGCACCTGCCTGGCAAGCATGAGGTTGTGAGTTCAATTCCTGGTACCGAAACAAAACAAAACAAAAACGACAGAATAAAACTTTTCTTTTTAGTTTGAGGAAATTTTAATATGGGCAACAAAACAAAGAACTCTCAGAGCAGGAAATAAAAGTTGTCAGACTGACAAAGATCAGAAGCAAAGGAAATCGAGCCACATGCTGACGAAGTCATGTAAAGTTGCTGTGTATTTACGTGGTGCCAGAAACTTCTGATTTGAAGTTAGTTTCCTTACTTTTTTTTTTTTTTTCAGTTAAGAGTAATCCATTTTCGTGTATCTACAAGGTAACATATCCCCTTCCAGAAAAGAAAGCTAGAAAATTTGAGCTGGACATTTCCTGCTGATGAGGAAGCTCTGGGGGTCACTTAAGTATCTTAGCAGCAGTTATGAGGATGCTTTCAACAACTGCCCTTCCAGCTCAGCCAACTAGGGAAACAGCACTTTAGCCCTGCCTCTAATTTGACAAACACCGGAGTTTAGGCCAGGCTTGGGCTAGGGATAATTCTTCCAACGACGCAAGGTCTGCCACCTAGTGGTAAGAAATAAAATCTTTCTCTCTCCCTCTCTCTTTCTCTCCCTCTCCCTCTCTCCCCCACCCCGTATTGGACAACTTGACGCTAAACTACATTCCAAGCCCCATTTTATTATTTCTTTATTTTATTATTTTGAGACAGGGTCTGAGTAGCTCAGGCTGGAATGAAATTTGTGAACCTCCTGACTCAACTTCCAAGAGTCCTGTAATGACGGGTGTCCACCCCATGCCTGGCTTGAACCATTTAAAATCATGTCTGGAGGGGCATAAAAAGGAAACGTGAGGAGGGAACCGGTAGGTGAGTTCTCTAGAGAGAAAAGAATGCGTTCATTCATTCATTTATTCACTCATACGCAAATATGACCGAGTTACTACTGAGTACTAAAACCCATGCTAGTCAATTTGCAAACGGAAATGTGCGAGAAAATACCCCTGCTCCTTTAGTGACGAAGCGATAGCTGACCAAATTAGGCAGGGAAAGTGAATTCGGGCAGCTCCTGCTTCCCTTTGAAAGGCTCAGGAGGAAGCAGAGCCTTCTGAGTCCATTAGGGGGAGTGCTGCATCTCCGGAAAAGTCAGTGGCTCCCTCTCCCCGCCAGCCCTCTTGCCCTCCTGCTCCTCTCTTTCTTCCTTTTGGAATAAGCCCGCACCTCTCTAGTGATGCAGCCTGTTGCCTCTCACAGAGATGAGGCTCCCCCAGCATCCTGGGGAGCTCCAGCCTCCCGTAACTAACCTCCAATTCTGAGTATTCTTTCCACCTAAGCTGCGCCCCCATGGCGCGGTCCTCGGCATCAGTACTGTCGCCGCTAGGAAACTTCCAAAAATGCAAACGGTCCGATCCTACCCCAGACCAAAGGACTCGGGCCTCTGCACGCGTTAGGGCCTCCAGGTGATCCTGGGAACCACCCCTCCAGGAAACCCAGGGTCCTGGACTGATCGGACCAGTGTGAGCGGCCGGGCGGGGGGACACGGCGCTCCCGGAAGGCCAGCCTCGCACTTCCACGATGCTTCAGAGGAAGCAGTGGGACCGAAGGGGGAGGACGGAGTGATCACGGAGGTTTCTGCCAACTCGGGGGCGCCAGTTTTACGGGCACTAACCCCCAGGTCGCCCTGGGCACACCGGTCATGGCGCCACCATCTGCTCTGCCAGAGGCTGGCACTGACTCGGTCTTCACTTCACACTCTGGAGAGGGCCCAGTGAGACACACCGCGTGGCGGTCACGCTGTGCTCAGCTCCAACGCCCTCTCCATCCCCAGGTCTGCGCAAGGCTCGGCCCACCTGCCTGGGCCTGCGGTGTAGTGGCAAGTGTGTCGCCCCCCACCAACTCCCAGTTTGGTTGGTGTACCTGAGTTGAGAAGTGACCGCCAAACTCTAGAAATAACGGTCCGTACTGCCTCCACTATTGCCGGAGATAGCACTATGTCTACTTGTACCGGGAATCGAACTCAGGACCTCGCGCTTACCAGGCAGGCGCTGTGCCGCTGAGCTATATCCTCGGCCCACGCTACTTCCTAAAGGGAAAAAGCTAAACGTACAC
>RJWT010055857.1:0-10109 GCA_004365215.1 Cuniculus paca
CTGGAAAAGAACCTTCCTCCCTGGCTACTCGTGAATGTGCTAGGGTTTAGTCAGGTAGCTTGAAGGTCTGAGGCGCTGCTTCATGGTTTGCCATGGAGTGGCCTTGAAGGGCTTTGAAGCCTGTCCCCAACATGCATGCACTTCTCGTCAGCCCACCTGCCTGCCAGGGAGCTGCTGTCCCCTCCCCTGCCACTTATTCACTGGGCCCCCACTCTGCACCGACATGCAGAGGTCATCCCTCCCACCCTGTGCCCTTCATGGCCATTTCGGCTCATTTCGTCACATACTGTCTCTTCCCGCTTTCAAGAAAAATACAATGTAGTCTCTGAGAGCGACGCTTTTGAGTCACTGCACACTGTCTTCATTTCAGAACAGAAAGGAGTCAGAAGGTAGGCGGGTTCGTTTTATCTGGGAGAGAACAAGCCTTCTCTTCTTTGTTCTAGCTGGTGACTCACTGAACCTGAGTCAAAGCTAAGTGGTGTGGCCTTGACTAGGAATCCAAGGCTGGGGTCACAGGGTGCAGCCACACTGCCCTTAGGGCCCTGGCATAGGGTGCAAAAGAGAGCAGCACGGAGCACGCAAAGCCTGACTTCCCCGCTGATAAAGATCTTAGAGGGGTCATACAACATGGGCTGGGAAAGGACAGCATGGGCATCCTCACTGTGGCCATTTCCATGTGTCCCTGTGCTTTCCCACTCTGGCCCAGCCTAGAGCCTCGGGAGACGACGGAGCAAGCTTTGTGTGAGATGCACTGAGGTCTGCTACCACCTCTGCCTCTCCTTGGCTCCTTGTGTGATCTCTGAGACGCAGTTTTCCAGTTTGTTGACAGGAAAGAAGTACTTATCCTAAAAAAGGTGCTGGTGTGCACAAAACAGCAACTGTGAAACATCTTGTACTGTATTTGCCATAGCCAATATTATTATGCCCTGACTCACGTGGGATGAGTAGAACAGTGGACAGGTAGGCTGGGTGGCCTTAAACATAGTCACTCAGTCTTACTGGTTACATCAGTAATAAAATGGGGGCAATAGCATGCATTTGTAAGAGGAATGTGAGGGTTACAGATAGCATGGTAGAGCTCCAGGATGGTACTGGGTCACTGTGGATCCTGAAGTGGTGCACAGTTATGACCATGATCATCTGAGAGGTTACCAGCAGGGGCCATGCCCTAGCAAGGGACCCCAGAAAGGGCAAAAGTGTCCTTAGATCAGTGCCGGTGCCATCAGGATGATATAGGGAGGGTACGGGACCTCCAATAATATAAGAAAACTATTATAACTCCAAACCTGCTTGATGTCCAGTACGCCAAGTTCGTGTTCCCCAAAAATGAAAAATAAATTCTAAGGAACAATGGAGGTTAAGAATAGGAAACACTGAGGAAAGATAGCTTCTGTCTAAGACAGACAGAAGGAGACCTGGAAAGTAGGCTGCCGTGGACTCCACTTACAGGGAAAGCTTCACAGAGCAAAAATCACGAGGTGGGTATGAAGTCATGAGGCAGGTATAAGGTGGGACAAAACTGTGATCAACCAATAAGATTAAAAGTATAGGCCAGGGATTTAGGTCAGTGGCACAAGCACCTGCCTGCCTGGCAAGTGCAAGGTCATGAGTTTGATCCCTGGTACCCCCCCAAAAATATTATCAAAAAAGATTACAAGTATAATCGCTTAGGTAATATTGATCCAATGAGGGAGCAAGTCATGTAGCAAGTGTGCATGGAAAGAACCAAGGACCTTACCTGGGAGGGACGGGTCAAGATCCTGGTCTCCCACTCAGGTGACTGATGCCTATTTAGAATATCAATCAATATTGATATTCTGGGGCAGTATGTAGGTGTAGTCATTTCTATCCTTGTCTTGAGATCTGGCCTTCAACAAATGCACCTTCTCCCACAGCTGTAATGTATTTTCTGCACTAACTCCCTCAGGGCCTACCCCTGCCTGACTACCTGTAATATTTCTACCTGACTTAGTTGTCTATAATCAGGGCACATACAAGAGCCAGGACTTCAAGCTGTGGGACAGGATGCCTAGTTAGGACACAGTACTGGGCAAGGGGTCATCATCAAAGGTATTGCCCCACACACCCAGTCGTGCAGTCATCCTGATGGGTCTGAAGGCCTTGCTCATGAAGCCTACAGAGCAGGACACTGCAGGGATGAGAGCAAGTGAATCAGCACCTGGAACAGCAGCGGTCCGTACGGGGAAATCAGGCCTCAGTGGGAGGCCAGTGAGTAAAACAGCCTTCCTTTTGGGAAAGGACTTTGGTCTTTGTATCAGTGGAAGCCGGTAGCTCCGGGGATTCAGCCATGCTGCATTGCCTAGTGTTCACAGACTCCTTGCGCTTCCTACTCAGGTGGCCGGGGGCACAGGAAGAGGTCTATGCCACTCTGAGGTGATGTGCTGAGTAGGGCAGCAGCAAGACAGAAAGGGCCTAGCCTTTGACACCTAGGGCAACCTCCCAGCCTTGAACTAGCTATTTTCAGGATGCTTTGGAATGAAAGAAAGTAACTCATGTTTTTAAATTGCTACTATTTTAATAGATATAGAAAGCTCTTATCTAAATCTGATAAAAGCCATTTATGATCAGCATACTGCCAGTAGGGAAAAACTGAAAGCTTTCCCTCTGAAATCAGGAATAAGACAAGAATGTCTACTATTACCATTCCTCTTCGACATAGTCCTAGAAACATTAGCCAGAACAATCAGGCAAGAGAAATAAAAGAGATACATGGAGGAGAGGATGAGGTCAAAGTATCAATATTTGCAGATGACGTGATCTTCTACTTACAGGAACCCAAAATACCATGACAGCACTCCTAGAGTAGCCAAATTCAATGATGTAGCAGGATACAAACTAAACATACAAAAACCAACAGCGTCTCTGCACACAAATAATAAACTCACTGGAAAAAGAATTATGGAAACAAAACCATCCACAATAGGACCAAGAAAAGTGAAATACTTAGGAATTAATCTAACCAAGGAAGTGAAAGACCTCTACAATGAAAATTACATCACTCTAACAAAGGAAACTGAGGACATCAGTAAATAGAAAGACGTCCCCTGTTCCTGATAGGAAGAACCAACTTAGCCTAAATAGCCATAGTTCCAAAACTGATTTACAGGTTTAACACAATACCAATCAAAATACCAACAGCATTTCTCACAGACCTAACAAAAACAATCCCAAAATTCATACGGAACCAGAAGAGACCCAGAATAGCAAAAGCAATCCTGGGCAACAGGAGCAAAGCCAAAGACATCACAACCCCATATTTGAAATTGCACTACAAAATTTCTAGGATGAAAAGAGCATGGTATTGCCACAAAAATAGGCATATGGATCAATGGAACAGAGTAGAAGTCAAAATGACCCAAGGCACATTCAGCTATTTAATCTTTGACAAAGGAGCCGAAAAGATACAGTGGAGGAAAGATAGCCTCTTTAATAATGGGTACTGGGAAAATTGGATGTCCACAGGCAGAAGAATCAGTCTAGATCCATATAGCTCACATGTACTAAACTAAAATCGAAATGGTTTAAAGATCTAAATATTAAAACAGAAACACTTAGTCTGCTGGAAGATAGAATAAGTAAAACTCTTGAAAACAAAGGCATAGGCAAAGAGTTTCTGAACAGTGCCCCCAATGCTATTCAGAAGCAATACCAAAAATCAGCAAATGGGATCAAATATAAAAGCTTCTGCATGGTAAAGGAAACAATGAACAGAGTAAATGGACAACCTACAGAATGGGAAAAAAATTTTGCCAAGTAGTCCTTGGACAGAGGACTAGCATCTATCATATATAAAGTACTAAAAAAATTAGACCTGTTGAATAAAAAACCCAATCAAAATCAGGCAACCAAAATAGACACTTTTCAGAAGTAGCACAAGTGGCCAATAAATATATGAAAAATGTTTAACATTGCTGGCCATTAGAGGAATACAAATTAGATCTACACTGAAATGCCATATTACTCCAGAAAGAATGGCTATCATCAAAAATGTCTAAAAACAACAAATGCTGGTGAGAATGTGGGGTAAAAGGAACCCTACTACGTTGTTGGTGGGAATGCAAACTAATACAACCTCTGTGGAAGTCAGTGTGGAGATTCCTCAAAAAACTAAAAATAGAAATTCCATTTGAGCCAGCTATCCCCCTTCTAGGTATCTCCTCAAAAGAGTTAAAGTCATCATATTACAGGAATACATGCATACCCATGTTTATAGCAGCACAATTTATAATAGCTAGTTCATGAAAATGACATGTATATCCATTAACACATGAATGGATAAAGAAAATGTGATGTTTATGCACAACAGAGTGCTACACTGCCATAAGGAATGATAAAGTTGAGGCCATTTGTGGCCAAATAGATGCAAATTGAAAGCATAATGTTAAATGAAATAAGTCAGACACACAAATTTGAATGGCAAGAGAGAGAAAGAAAGAGCAAAATAGAAGATAATTAGGAAGTAAGAAGATATTTTTCAAATGAATGGGGGAACAAGAAATGAAGAAAGAGGGAAGATGGGGAGGGAAAAAGGATGGGAAAAATTGAAAGGAAAATGATGATGAAACTAGAGGTTTTGCAAGTAGGAAGGGAGTGGGGGAGCAGGGAAGAAGGGGAGGTGCAGTGGATGAAAAAACAGTGAAGGACTAAGATGTATTGTGTGTATGTACAACTCCCCCACAATATACATAACCATTATATACTGTGAACGTGTACTAATAAATTTTTTTAAAAACCTACTAGTTTTTGTGTTTTCCTGTCCCGTGTAACCAAGCTTAATCCTACTGACTGACCCCATCTGCATTATCCAAGACCCTGCACTGTTGGCTGCAGGGAGTGCAAAGGTTCCAGGCTTTCAACACACACGGGCTTGGCGAGAAGGTTCTGTCCAGGGACGAAGAGAGCACCAAGAGGAGTCTGGCATGGGACTCACGCGGGCATGAGGAGGAGGAGCTCGGGAGAAAGGAGGGAGATGGTGACAGGACTTGAGGACTTGAGAGCCAGGCTGAGAAGGTTGGACTCGTCTGTGACCAGCATCCAGCAAACAAACCCGCCCCATTACCCAAAGGCAACTCAGGACTTGTCCAAGGTCACCAGCCAGGTGGCGCCAGAGCCCACCTCAGTCTCCTGACACCTGGCCAGCGCCATCCCTGTCCTGGCCGCCTCTGAGAGACTGGAGCCAGAGTAACAGTGGAGAACTGGGCGGTGCCCTGCCCCCATCACACCTTTGCATCTCCAAAAGGAGGCTTTGGGAGGTGCCGGAAGTCTAGGATTTGGACCTGCCTTCAAATCAGAGGACCTTCCTGTGTCCCCTGCTTAGCCACACCCACCAAGTTGCAGGAGCGCAGTGGCTGCTCCACACACAGTAAGCCACAGTGGGCTAGGTACAGTGCTGGCTACTCTATGTGTCACCTATTTACTGCCCTCAGAAGCTCCAAAAGAAAGCAATACTGTCCCTACTTTATAGATGAAGGTGAAGAAACTGAGGCTCTAAAACTGAAGCCATCTAGCCATAAGCAGTGGATGATGAAGGTGGGGCACAAAGCCAAGAACACTGGAACTCAGCCAGACTGTTAGCATCACGTTGTAATGTCATCCAACCCCTGCCAAAGCACAGCTTCCTGTCTCTGATCAAGTGGCCACCGGGTAAGGAAACAGTCAAGCATGACAACTGCCACACTTTAATTCGGGTTTCTATGGACTCCAGGCTCCAAGGACTTACCTGGTTTGGTGGGCTGACCAGAGCAGGTGCCTCCTACGAGGTCCCATATGCACACACCAGCCTGCAGCCCAGAACCCAAATCCCATTCTGCGGTCCCCCTGCCCATGACCCCACGTGGGTTGAAGATCTGCTTCCTAGGGGGTGGGTCTTCAGATGTTCACCCTCCATGGCCTCAGTCATCCCAGGGTGCCAAGCCTTGGCTGGTCATGAAGCAGGGCAGTGGGAGTCCTCTGAGCCTAGGCTGTGGAGGCCACAGATTCCAATGGACTATTTCCTGGAATCAGGGACACTCTGTTCTTTGTGTGCTGTCTGTGGCTATCATGGTCAGAATGCATTTGCTATGATTTGCACTGACAGTCTTTCGGGAAACAATTGGTCATCAGAAATGAAACTTTTCATGACTAACACTTGGAAAGTTGTTTCACTTTGTCAGTCATCCAAGGTGCATCTTTCCAGTAATGTGGTATGTCCATGTTCCAACATGAACCACTTATTTCCCCAGATTACCCTGCTGCCTGCTTCTGGAACTTGCACAGGAAACATGCTGAGATGTAGCAGCAGAGCCGAAGGCCACCGATGGGCCCCTCTGCATTCCTGGCCCAATCTTAGGTATGTGGCCAGGCTGTGTCCTGGGTTATCACGAGGTCATGCCATTCCCATCTGACACAGCTTCCTTTCCCATGAGCTAAAGCCTCAGCATTCCTTCACAGGCTCTGCCGAGGTCTCACACCCTCCACTCTCTATTCCAATCAGGCTGACGTCGACATGTGTCCACCGTACTTTATTATACCTCAAGGTGATAGGCTTAGCCTAATCCTCAGCATATTTTAATAATTATTAATAGACTATTCCTTTTTAAACACTGTAATCAATATTTCCATCTTCACATGTACCCTTTAAAGCCCTGAAGATTACAAAGAATAATTTTTGTGTTCAAATTTCAAGCTTTTTTGAAAGACGTAAGTAGATTTTGTCAGATGCAGAGACACGTACAATGTTTGCAAACACTTTCGGACATTATAGTGTGGTCAGAATATTGGACCGGAGCTCGTCGTTACGCTTCACGGACATTCCCACGAACGATTCTCAGGCTGCCTTCCTAAGCCGTCCGTGACAGGCAGCTCCGCGGCTGGATCCACGCAGTTACCGAGGCTCGCGTCCTCACCGCCTTCAGCAGACCCGGGAACACCACGCCGCAGGTGCATTGTGCAGAAGTGTTCTTCGTGCTTCTGTGTCCTCCTAGCAAGAATAAGTAGTTGGTGGACATGGAAGCCTCCTGGAACCCTGTACATCACTGTCCCTAAGTAAGAAACGCACAGAAGCCGGGCGGAGCTCCAGCTTCATCGTCCTGACCCTCTTCAGTCATTTTCTCTCCAAACCTCAAGTTTTTCACCAGTGAAATGGAAATTATAATCATGCCTGCAGTCTTTTCTGATTGTTGAGACAAACTAGACAACACCTAATTTAAAGAGAAAAAGTTTATTTTGGCTCACAGTTTGGAGAGGTCCCAGCCCATAACTGGCTGACTCCAAGGTGGATTAGCAGGGTAGAGGGGCCTCGTGGAGGGGGAAAAGCAGTTCATCACATGCAAGGCAGGAGGCAGGAGGCAGCACAAGCAAGCAATGGCAGCAGCCCTCTTTCTGTCCCTTATGTTCTATCCAGGCTACACACCCTTAGGGCGGCAGCACTCACACCCAGGCGGGCCTTCCTATTACCCATCCAGAACTATGACAAACCAATCAGTGGACTAATTTAGGAATCACACACCCTTAGTCTCAGCATCACACACTCTAGATCAGCCACCTCTGAAAAGCCCAACCTACAGCCGCATGAGGATTCGGGGACACATCTAGACACAGGTCACCTGTCCTGCAGGGAGGTTCCTATGTGATAATGGATGTGAGAGCCCTTTATAGCCCATGAAGCAATGCGTGTTAACCTTATCCCAGCCCTGGGGGGAAGATAAAATTCCTGCCTCCTACAGATGTGGAGGTACAACTAAGACACACCTGAAATCCTTGGTAGAAAAAGCAAGCTCAGATTCAGTGTTTCCTAGTATACACTCAGAACACAGTCCCTACCATGGACCCAACTGTGTGAGGGTTTGTCCCCGGCAGCAGGCAAGCAGCTCCCAGCTGGGCATCATCTTTCAGTTCAGTTCTGACACTGTCTGTCTGGAGGCAGCCATAGGTCCCACAGGCTGAGGGCTGCTTTCCCAAGACCACCACTTCAGACCCGGCCACCAGCCTGGGCTTTCTGAACTTCTGAGGATCAGCTAGAGATTGGGGTTCCTGCCCCTTCCTCAGGCTCCAGAGAACTCAGGAAAACACTACTCACATTCACTGGTAAATTGCACAAGACATGTGAAGGGCACAATAGCTCAAAGGATGGACATGTCCTAGGGTGAGGTCTGAAGGGTCCTGAGCACGGGGCTTCTGGCCCCGTGGAGTCGGGGCGCCTGCTCCCAGCACAGGGATGAGTGCTGTTCTCTTTCCTGGGAACCTCTGTGTATTCAGCTAGCCAGAAGCACCCCAGCCCAACCCGTCCTCACGGGGTATTCATTGCACAGGTGTGCCTGAAGCACAGACAGCGGGGCAGCGGGGCAAATGGACAGGGAGGAGACGCACACTGACCGGAGCGGGAAACGCAGCAAGCGCTGTTCAGATTCCTCAGCGTTCCCTCCTGGAGGGGGGCTCGGGGTCCCCTGCAGTGGGGCTCATGTGAGAACTGCTTGGTGGCCAGCTCTGACAGGTAGGGGAAGATTAAAGAATAGTCTTAGTTTCATGACCCCCACCTTGGGAAAGAGAAATTCTGCTTTCTATGATTTGGGGAGAAAACAGGACAGGAGAGAAGGGAACAACTCTTTGTTTTCTAGCCCTGTAGGACTCCAACATTATTCTAGTCACTCAGGAAATAACAAGGGCTATGGAAGTTACAGAAAGTGTGGACGGAGACATTATGGTAGCCTGTGTTGATTTCTTATCATCATGTTTTTTAAGTCCAATAATGCTTTTATTCTTTGATTTGATTGGATTTAGTCTGTTTTCTATTATTTGATTGCAATATGTGAGAAGGTATGGGCAGTTACTTTGAAGAAAACAAGAGACATTATGGTAGCCATGGTTGATTTCCTATTGTCTGGTTTTGAAGGCCTGTAATGTTTTCATTCTTTTGTTTTTATTGGTTTTATACTGTTTTGTTTTGTTTGAATTTATTGTGTGTGAAGGTATGGACAACTATTTTGAAGAAAACAAAAGACACTATGGTAGCCACTGTTGATTTCCTGTTGTCATGTTTTGAAGTCCTACATTGCTTGCATTGTTCTGTTCTGATCTGCTTTGTTATGTTTTATTTTGTTTTGTTTTGTTTTATTCTCTTTAAAATAAAAAAAAAGAAATTGTGGATGATAACCATATATGTATATATCTACATTTCTGTATCTCCATCACTGTCTATACCCGTAGCCAACCTATATCGATATCTATATCATCATATCACAGGTCCAGCCTAAGTCTCGCCATGCCCTGCCTGTCCCCTCTGGCTCTGGCACAGTCCACACCTAGTCCCCCATCCTAGTCACAGCAGCACCATCTGCACGCTGCAAACGACACCCTCGGTCCCTCGGCCTAACTGTCTGGGATGGAATCCGCTGTGGAGAGCCACGCAAGCAGAAGAGGGAAGCCAGCCAGGTCTCCCGTGACCGTGAGTCCTCCCCTGCCTTCCAGTTCCTGCAGCCCCACCCCATCAAGTACGTTTGCCCAGTGCTGGGGGCACCTGCTCTCCACCGTCCTGGCTGAGTCGGGCCTAGGAAAGCAGGCAGGATCCAAAGGCACCGCCCACAAGAGGATTTTGATCTGAATGAGGCAAGAACTCAAGCGACACAGGGAGCAACAGTCAAGCAGAAAACAGCACCTGGCCCGCCCCCGGCGGCCGGCAAAGCCAGAGGAGCCCAGCAGTTCTGTTTGAGGCACTGGCAGTTCCTAAAGCTCGCAGGGCCGTAACAGGGCGAAGAGACTGTCGTTTGAGGTGGCTCCGAATCTGCCCTATCTCCCCTCTTTCCTCAGTGCCGTTCCTGAGGTCCCTCGGTTAGCCTGTCCTCCCCTCACCTCTTCCCCCAGCCCAGCCTGTCCAAAAGGTAGAACGTGGGCCACATGTATCGTTCTCCACACACTAAAAAGAGACACTCGTGAAATGAGTACTTTAACCCCGCCTGTCCTAAATACCATTTCATCATGTAATCTGTAAAAAATGGCTGAGAAATTTTACATCCTCATAGGAAGGCTTTGAAATCTGACGCATGCGTGGTACTGGAGTACCTCTCAATCTAGACTAAGCACATCAAGGGCGCGATAGCTGGGCTAGCGGGGCG
>RJWT010055858.1:0-10105 GCA_004365215.1 Cuniculus paca
GATCTCACACTTAAAGGTGCCATGTAAACACAAGGCAACTATTGAATCAGTGCATACTAGTTCCTGTTTAAAAAGGGAGCTGCAGGAATAACTGGGGTACCTGGGAGACAAGGTTTTGAAGCCTTCCTTAGTCAGGAGAGGCACTCCACTGGTCAGCAGAAGACAGAGGGTTTGGGAGAGGCACTGCCTCCTCATACCCTGCTCCTCCTACCCTAGTGCGTCCAAGAGTCTCTTAAGAATCACGCTTCTGGCTCCAGTTTTCCAATTCACTGAGCTTTTCTGGAGTGACTCAGGGGAGCTACCCCGCCTTCCCGCATGCCTGTTCTCAGCCGGCTGGGAGTGACTCATTACCTGCACCCTCCCTCACCAGTGACCTCGGGGCCAATCCCTTAATGAGTCCACACCCCTCTCTCCTCATTTGGCCCGGAAAATTGCCGGGTGGAGTTTTTGGTTCCCTTGGGGCAAGGCTCCAGTCTGCAACCATCCAGGTTCCTCTGAAGGGCTTCTGGTAGGATCTAGAACCGTGTAGAACCCCAGGGTCTACCCTAGGGCCGACCCAAGGCCCTCCCTGCGCGGAAAATGTGTGTGTGTTAATGGCTGTGCCAGTGAGTTCTCTAACTGTAGAGCCATTTAACAGCTTTCTGTGCCGAATACAGTTTGGTAAACTTTGGTGTCTTGGAGGATTGGGGGGGGGAGAAGGAGTGCTAGGCATTAAAATCAGAGCTTTATGCATGCCAAGAGGCACTACACCACTGAGCTACACCCACACCCAGAAAGTCGTGCTTTCTTTTGGATATCTTTTGTACACCAAAACTTGTTTGGGGTTTGAGTGGGAGAGGGACGCAACCAAAGCATGTCCCCTGTCACCAAAGGAGACACTGCAACCTCTGGGAAGACCGTGCGGGGGGCTGACCAACTGATCTCCATTTCTCGGGGGGCTCTGGGCTGTTGGACGCAGGGGCGCCGGGTAAAGGGGTAGTCTGCGCGACGACGCGGGCTTTGCGCCACCACAGCAAAACGGGAGTAGCGAAGAAAGAGCTCGGCTTCGTTGCAGAGTACAGCGGATGCCCGCGAGGTCTCGCTTGGATCCCCGGCAGCCCGGCGCCAGTCGCCTGCTACTTCCAGCGCTCGGCTCCGGGCCGCAGCCGGGCTCCTCGGCGTCCCCCTGCCCTCCCGACCCCGAGCCACAGCGGCGCCCGGGCTAGTGGTCGCGGGCTAATGGTCGCAGCCCGGCAGGAGCCGGGCAGGTGGGCCGAGGGGCATAGCCTTCTCTCAGCCCCAGACCCTCCCCTCGGCCCTGGCACGCCCCGCCCTGAATCTGCTGCAGCCGGCGCCCCAAGTTACCTGCCCCGGGAAGTCCCGGTTACCAGCCAGGCCCCCAAAGGCTGGTCCCCGCGGAGCCCGAAGCCACATTCCTAGGGGTGGGGTGCCCACCTAGAGGGTAACCAGGTACCCGGGCGAATGGAAGAGACCGCGAGAGTGAGGGTAAACAGGGGGTAAAAGTTACATTTCGCTTATTCTCTCCCCCCACCCCCCAGCTGCGCTTCGATGGCTGCTTGACTCGGGGACACCATGTCCGCTCGGTTCCCCGAGCCCGACGGCCCCGGAGCGCCGGGCTGGGACCGAAGCCCTTCCCGCCGCGAGGATGCCGAGGCGCCCAGGGCGACCCCGCGCGGCTGCGGCCCGGGGGGGAAGTGCGGCAGCGCGGCGGCCCGGAGCGGGGGCGCTCGGCGGCGCGCACATGGAGTCAGGGAGCGAGCCGCTCGCCGCCGCCTGCGCCGGGCCAGCCTCGGCTGATTGAATGCAGACGTGAGGGGTCTGCCAGGGCCCGAGGGCTGCGGGGCAAAAGGAACGGGCGAGGAGGCCACGGCGAGGGGAGGGAGGCCGGGCCAGGAGAGAAAACTTCAAAGCCACATTTTAAAGATGAGGGTGATTTTCAATGCAAACTCCCGCGGGCGGGTAGGGGGCCGGGCCGCGGGCGCAGGGGCCTGCCGGCCATCCCGGACAACTTTCCGGCGGGAGGTGCGGCCGGAGGGGGCGGCGCCGGCGGCGGGAGGCGGGAGTCGGGGGCGAGGGGGAGTCACTTTAAAGGCTCTTTCTTACCCATAATGCTTTGTGGGGACGTTGACAAGTGGATCCAAGATGGCGTAGAAAGTAATGACAGGTAAGTCCTGACTTCTCCCTTCTCTGTTGCCGGGGCCGCTCCGCGAGCCTCTGGAGCCCTCCGCGGAGGGGCTCCGACTCCCCTGGGCTGCCCTGGGCCCCGGGCCGGGCGGCCCTGGGGCGGGCTGGGGACCGTGGCGGCCCGCGGTGGGGCCCGGGAAGCGGGGCTCTTCGAGGCGAGGCCCGGACGCTGGGGCTGTTTACAGCTTTTCCCCTCCTCGGTCCCCTTCCCCTCCGCTGGGGGCCGCGGCGCCCGGGGCCCAGGCCGAGGCGGGGGCCTCGCACGTTCTGGCCTGAGGCTGCGGGAGGTTGCCCCCGCTCGGGCCACTCCGGGAGGGGGAGCGGAGCTTCCTCACACGCTCCCCTCCTCTGGGTCGCGGCTGGGGCTGGGGAGCGTGCGGGCCTCCCACGCCCCGCTCGATTCCGCCCGCCGGGCGCGGACTTCCACCCGGCTGGGGCGGGACCGCGGGGGAGGGGGGCGTCGGGAAAAGTGGGTCAGGGGTGCGCCCCCTCCCTCGCGCGGGGTTCGCCGAGGTTCACTGTGGTCCCCCCCTTCCCCTCTCCCTTTTCAGAAGTGCTCACTGGCCCACAAACAAAACACATCAACAAAAATAAAACTGGCTATGTCTTCCTGGATATTCCTCAAGAGTCCCTTTTTCAAGGGCTCGGGGACTGCTGCCTTACCTAGGGAACTTTTGATTCCTCTCCCCCAAATTACAGTATTTGAGTGTTCTTCCCCTTCGCGTTTGCTGAGGATCCTTCAGCCAGGACTGGAAGCTAGGGTCTTCGGATTCTTCTTGAATTGGGACCCTTAGGTTTTGTTTGCCCCTCAAAAATTGTCACTTCTCCCTCACAACTTATACTTTTCAGGCAGGTCATTAATAGAATAAAAAGTGTAACTGTAGAGATAGTGGATTCCTGGAGGAGAAGAAAGGAGGCATTGGCTTGGCTAGTTCTTAATCGTGTCTTCTCCTACACTCATTAGTGTGGTTTTTTTTTTTCCTTCATTTGTTTTTTTTGAAAGAAGGGTCAATGAGGGCTAAAACAGATGACTTTTGTTGTTTTGATTTTAAGAGCATTTTAGATCTTTTGTTTTTACTGAAAGGAAATGTTTTCATTTTAAGGTAGAAGAAATATTTGCAAAGCTGCATACAGTACCAGTTTTGTAAGTTTTTCCATTTGAAATTTAGATGCTCTTTCACTTCAGGCTGATAAAATGTTTGCCACTGATAATGTCTGTTTCTGGTATTGTATAGAGACATTTTACTTTTCTGTTTGCCTCAGGAATTGGATGAAGTAATTGATCACTAATGAACTACAGTGCTGGTGAGATGTGTAAGGTGAGACTGCAGTTAAAAATGATTTCCCTTTTTCCTTTATTTTAATCAACTCTTAAGGACAAGGCAGAAACTTAGTAATTTGATGGGGCCATTTTTATTTTCTAAATGTATCAATCAAATAGGGTATGAGCTGGGCTGGATTTAGAAATGAAAAATATGTCAAATGTACCATTCTTTTTAGTGGCTCTAACATATTCAAACATAGTAGAGCTTATCCAGAGCCAAATGTTATTTGCAGCTACCCTTGATCAGTGTCTTCTCCAGGGGTAATTATAGTGTGCCTCTTCAAATTTCCTTTTGTAACTTTAATTGGATGTCATAATTTTATTTGTTTTGATGTCTGTTGCCTACGTTAAATTGAGTATAAGTGATTGTGTGCATGGAGTTTGTGCACAGTTTGTGGGATTTTTGTAAAGTCAACACTTTTTATTAGAATTATTTTGGAGAAGTCTACCACTCCAATTTTTTAAAAAAATTTTTAGTTTTTTTCTAGTGCTGGGATGTAACCCAGAAACTCTCACTTCTAATAGCCAAGTTCTGTACCATTGAGTCACATCGCCAGTTTCTTACTTTTATTTTCTTAAAAATGGAATAGTACTTGTCTCTGTGGTACCGTACTTACTTGGAAATAAAAATGATAGTATTGAGTTCTGTTTAACTTATTAGGGATAAGACTAGTTTGTCATTATTTTCTGGTCACACATAGTGTGTGAATTCTAAGTATTGTTTTATTTACTCTAACTTGTAATGCTTGGGGTTTATTGAACACTACTGATAATAGTGTTAGTGGATAACTTACAGCCTTCTAGGGGGAGAGAGAGAAGTTTGCTGATTTTATGTTTTTCAGAACCAGTTTTGTGAACTTTTGAAATTATCTTATAGTTGATTTTGAAAAATGTAATTATGATCAATTAATTGGTTGTTAAAGTTTTTTTCCATTAATATCTGGGCCTCTGGGTTTTTTAATTCTCTCACAAACTTCCTATTTATTATAACATCTATTTAAGAAGGAGAAGCTGTGCTTTATTTTTCTAGATTGAGGCATATAACTGACATTTTGCCCTTAAAACACACAGGCTGGGGGTGGTGGTGCAGGCCTGTAATTTCATCACTTGAAAGGCTGAGTCAGGAGGATGGCCGTGAGTTTGAGCCCAACCTAGACTACATAGTGAGTTCAAAGCCAGCCTGAATTACATAGTGAGACCCTGTCTCAAAAAACAACAACAAAACCATACACATGTATATATACAACATTGGAAAATGAAGGTGGACATAGATCAAGATTCTTTTGTAAGCACATGCATTGTATTTTTTCTTGTTTGAAACTCAGCAGTTCTTTTGTGTATTTCATATAATTTAAATTTTTATTCTTGGGAGAGCAAATACGGAATTTCAAATTTTTCACATTGTAGATAGAAAGATAGTCATGCCTTAGACTTCCCAGGTGGAATTTTTATCTTGTTTCTTTAAAAATCCATAAATTGTTCTATGGAAAGGAATCAATGATCTGCTTTTTGCCTATGGGGATGTTCATTTATAATCTAAAATTGAATATATAAAAGGTAATCTTGTGTGGCTATTATCGAATGGCCTGAATTATGTCAAGACATTCTCCTTTTTTCTCACCTGTAGTTCAGAGTTAGTATTCACTTCAAAGTGAAGCTAGTGGTTGACTACCAAACAACAGGTTACACGAAGTACTGTATTCTAAAATGAGAAATACCATAGTATTGAATGTTGTTCTGGAGTAGAAGTCTGTGTATTTCAGTTGAATAAAGACATAGCTTTTTTAGTCTGTGCTTTGGCTAGGAATTGGGACACTATTTTTAGGTAAGGTGATATTTTTTGGAAGTCAGTAAATACAGTCCTGTACTTCTATGTCAGCTGGCAAACTTGATTTTTGCATTTGTTAGCAACAAGTTTATTTTGTAATGGCATAAACATTGAGTGTACATTGGCTTAAGGTCTATGTACACTCATAGATTGTCTGGTTTTCACAGGAGAAGGGAATGATACCAAATCAATAGTAGAAATTATTCCTTCTTTAATTTAAAAATCTACAGCATATTTTCAAAAGTCTAAGAATAGTGCAGAGGCACTTAGAAGTAAGTAGACCAAATCTTTCAAGTGTATCTGTGTTCTCGATATGTGTAGGGGTGGCATTAATGTTGAATGCAGATTAACCCATAATTGTGTGTTAAAGTATAGTTAAGATCCAAATATAAGCTCAGTACAAAAAATAAGGTCCTTTGTTGTTTCAAAGTATAAAAGTTTTGGGGCCAAGACATCAACAATTACCCAAGAGAGGAAAACTATGTAAAACATGATAAGCAAGTTATCAGAGTTGTTTATTTTCATAGATTTAGGTAAATATGTTTGCAAATTTCTAAGTAATATTTTGAAATATATTCTATATCAGTGGAGATTGTAGCCATACTATCTTGTAATTCACTTTAACTCATGAATATACCAGGATTATTTCTGTAGCAATGACTAGAAAAAGCATGAAACATAATGGTCACTCAATGAGGGTGGCTGAGATAATACTTTTTAGTAATCCTGACTCTAACAGAGTTAGTCCTCTTTAAAGACTATGACAGCCAGGAATATAGGTTAGCAGCATGAGTGCCTGCTTGACAAGCGCAGGGTCCTGAATTTGATTTCTGGTACCAAAAATAAATAAATAAATAAATACGTATTATAGATCTAACACAAAGACATATACATGTATTAGATATAAACATTATTGCTATATCTATAAAAATTATTTTGTTGATTTTTCAGTATCCAAAAGGAATGGAAAATTTCCCATCCCTAGCTAATAGTCACACCAACTTGTTTATTCTTATACATTATACTGGATCAGTTTTTTCTTAAGAGCGGGAAGTTGTCTGGTAAAACCAGAGTTTATGCATTTGTCTTGTTTTTGAATTAAAAAAAAAGGCTGATTCATTATCAGATTCTTCAAAGAATGTATGGCATAATTTTTGACTCATTCTGTAGTGCGAATGTTTGTGATTTTTATTTCTGTGCCATATTTTAGGTATTCTTGGCACGTCTGAATTTGCCTTTTTGTTTTCTTCTGTGGAAATTCTCCTTGTTATGGTGGAAATATTTCTGTAACACAAGCTTTCTTTTAGGAGGCAGTATATTTAACTAATGTAGTTTAAAAATCATCTTTATGCAAAAATCATGCATGCTTACGGTAAACTAATTTGAGCAGTTCTTAAAGTAAAAAGTGAAAAAAGAAAGTCTTCTGTTCTTTCTCTGTCTGTAGTTCTGCTCTCCTTTGCTTTTGGAAAACCTCTTTCTTCCCAGAGTATAATGGCAATAGTGAAAATAGAGTGAGAAATCGAGAGATGTGTGGTTATTGAACTTACGCAGACTGTTCTGTTCTTACTATGATGTTAATAGTGATGCTCTCAAACTAGCATCTGGTTAAGATAACTATAATTGAGTTGTTAAACAATGAGACAGTTCAACTCTAGTCAGGGTGGTAAAGTTTTGGTTTATTGATCTTCTAATGAAATATTCGTGAATTTATTGTAATCTCGTGTGAGGGACATGGTGGTAATGAGTTGCCATCCGTTGAATTTTGTGATAAGCTGCACAGTATATTTACTAGGGACTTTTTATAACTCATTATGACAACTTAAAAGACAATTGTGATTTTCATTTTGCTAAGGAAGAAACGTAGGCTTAAATATGAACTTACATAATGTCCCAAGACCAGTAAGATAGTGGAGATAGTATTCTGTCTGGAAAGCTTGTTTCTGTTATCTCTAGCTAGTCCAGCTTTATTTTTCACATGAGGAAATGTAGACCTGGAGAAAGTGACTTGACCAAGGTCACACAGCTCACTAGTAGCAACATTAAAGCAAACTTTTATCTCTGGAGGCTTATCTCTGGAGTTCTGGTCCTCTGCTGCTTGTGCTACATTTGATTTAATTACCGTGGGCCAAAAGACCAGATGCTGTGAATGGTGGACCCAAATTTCAAAACTGATGCATTAGTCAATGCTGTTTTCTGTTCAGTACTTAAAAGCTTTCTTCTCTCTCTTTCAGAAATTATAAAGAGCTCTGATGGGCTATTTGGGTGATACCCAGTGCAGTGAACTGCAGGTGAGTAAGACTTAGGAGAGTTTACAGTATTTAGAAAAGGAAAACTCGATAATGCCTGAAAAAGAAACAAGAAAGACTTTATCTCATCAACAGTGTCTGACCAGAAAAGATGAGGTGGGACAGAATGTGGAACAAAGATGAAGTAGGAATAATATAGGGTAGTAGTAAAAGAGTGTTAACCTGAGAGTGCAGGGCTTAATTGGGTGATTCCAGAATGGACTGGATGATGAACAAACTCTGAAGAGATGTGTCTGCTGCTTTGTCAGGTTAGTCTGGATAAAAGTGAGGTTAGATTAATCTTCCACTTCTGTGCTGAGTGAGTAATTGCACAGACTTAATTTGTCTGCCTGTGATTGGAACTTGAGAGATCCTTCATTTTTTTTTTTTTTTTGAGATCCTTCAGTTTTTGTGTCAACATTCTGGAGTGATAATCACCCTGTGCTCTGACAACTTTAAGTATTGAATTGGTTAAGTAACGAATTGTGCTACCTACTATGTATGTTGGGTCATGAATAACTATACATGTTAAGTATCTAAAGATCCAGAACATAGCAATGGAAACAAAAGGTTGGACTTTTTTCCTAATGACAGCCTGTGTCTGTGCTATCAGCCCTTCAAAAAAAAAATTTTTTTTTTCCTTCATGAAGTGGCCTGCTAATTAAAGACAACTTGGTCTTGGATATTTTTTTATTGCACAGTAATTAATCTTGATCTGTTATAATAACTTGGTATTTTAGTATTAAAGTTAGAAAATGGTAGAGTACTAAAGAAAAAGAATTCAGAGACTTTTAATATACTGTGGACATTGTTGCTAAAATTCTTTCTTTATTTGGGTGCTGGGGATTGAATGCAGGGCCAACCTAAGCATGCTTTCTGCCATTGAGCTGTACGCCACACTTAAACTCATTGCTTGATGTATTCTCAAAACTAGTCTTTTGGTAGACATCCCCAACTCCAGAAATCTTCAGCTCTTAGTAAAATAACTTGCCATCCTGCCTTTTGGATTCTGGTTGGTAAGGTTTATAGTAACATCACTAATTACTTTTTATGCTTCTGGACTAAGCTGGAGTTTTTAGTCTTTTATTCTTTGTAGTTTAAAAACTTTTTTTTTTTTTTTTTTTTCCAGCACTGAGGATTGAACTCATGATCTCACACTTGCCAGTCAGGTGCTTAGGCCACTGAGCTAGATCCCTGGCCCTCTCTTTTCTTTCTTTATGATTTTTTTTTGGTGTCAGGAATCAAACTCAGTACCTCATGCTTGCCAAGCAGGCGTATGCCACTGAGCTGTATTCGTGGTCGTTTCTTTATGATTTTTAACTGTATCCAAGTTTCCTGGTCTCTACTTCTTTGATTTGTCCATGATTCCATATTCCCTTCCCACTGACATAGTTCACTGCTGGATTAGCACACTGACATGGAAATACACAAACTTGAGTATAGTAGAGCTGTAGACTTTCAAGGTTAACAGTGAAATTTAGGCTTGGTTACGTGCTAATGGTTAGTGTAGTATATAACTGTAGTCCTTTTTTGGAGACAGGATCTTGCTTTGTAGTTTAGACTGGCCTTGAACTCACTATGTAGCCCCAACTGACCTTGAACTCCCAGCAATCCTCCATCCTCAGCCTTCTGAGTGCTGGGATTACAGATCGATCGATTGATTGACCGATCTATCTTATCTTTCTTTCTTTCTTTCAAATCCATTTCATTTCAAAGAGGAAAAGAAAAAGAAAAAAACAAGAAACCAAAATTTTAAAACATGTCAATCAGGGGGCAACAATGGTACATACATTGAGCATTGTGATCCCCAAATCATTCACCCAGAGCACAAGACATCGGCATTCAATTGTCTGAACAATATTAGCACAAATCTTTCTCTTCAATGAACTCAGAGAAATCAGTAATATAACTATCTTAACTATTTTTTTATATACACACATATACATATGTTGTTCCTTTCAGCTTCTTACACTTGAGAGACAATGTTTACATATGTGTGTCTAATTTATTTAACTTATGAGTATAGTCTCAAGTTGTATCCATGTACCTATGAAGGTCTCCAGTTTGTCCTTTTTTATGGCTGAGTACTACTCCATTGTATAAAAATACCACATTTTTTTATCCATTCCTCAGTGGATGGGCATTTAGGTTGTTCTTTGTTTCTTGAAGTATTTGTTTTTCATGATTTGTTGGATCATGGGGATGACTGGAAGACCAATTGAGATGAATTGTTGGTCCTTGAAAAACTGACCAAAAAGACCATGAGCAGGAGAAGGGACTGATGGTTCTCTTCTTGAGGCTCTATCAAGCCTCCTTGTATCCTGGAGCCCCTTTGTTTCCTAGATATGCAGGAACTTATCTGTGTTTCTTTTATACTAGGGATTGAACCTTCTGTGCTCTACCACTGAGCCGCATTTTAGCCTCTATAGTAGCTGGGATTATAGGCGTGTGCCACTGTGCGTGGAAGGAGCTTACTTTTTTTTT
>RJWT010055859.1:0-10102 GCA_004365215.1 Cuniculus paca
GTATTGTTTTGAAGTCCTGTATCAATTACACTGGTTTGTTTTGATTGGCTTTATTCTTCTTTATTTACCTTGGTTTTATACTCTTTAAAATAAAATTTTAAAAAGTTGTTTGGTTTTATATATCCATGGAAAGTATGTCATATAATAAATTATATTAATATATTATAAACCATACATTACAAAAATCTATTTTATATATGCAAAATACATATAGTTATAAATATACTTGCATCTTCTTTGATACTTGAAGGGATAAGGTTTTTATAAGTCACCTGTTTTCCAAAAAGAATTTAAAGGAGCTTGAAATGTAGTATATTTTGTAAAAGAAAATTTTGCCTACTATTGTTGATACAATGAACTCTCTTTAGCAGCAAAGGACATATTATTCTAGTGAAAATGAAGAAATTATCCTTAGAAGGGAAAAAAACATTTTAGATAAGACTTTATCAAAAATAGAATTTTATGTTCAGTGCTTAACCTTTCTTATGTGACTGCTCAAGGTTTTCATTCTTACTTTTTCTCAATTGCCCAATTTTTTCTTTTCTAATTAAGAACTCCCCAATTGTTTATGCTAATAAAAATATTCCAGTAAAAACATGGACTTTTCTTATACTTAGTCATAAATATTGTACCCAAAATTATTGTTTCTTTCTACCACTTTGAGCATTTTTACACTCATCATGAAAATCCTAAAGTGCTTTTTAATTCTCCTCAACACATCATGATCAAGTGCTTCATCTTAAAGTCCAGATTTCTCAGAATTCTCCCTCCCTAGCCCTTCCTCCCCCACCCACCCATTGCTCTCCACTCAGATAGGAAAGCACATCAGTCCTTTCATCTATGCATTCCTCAGACCTGAACTATGTTAGGAATGCCTTCTCCCTAGCCTTGATGGGTCTCATCCTTCTATCATTTATGAAGCTTATCAGATCACACCTTCTCAACCTTCCCCAAATGACTGCAAAAGCAGGCATTCCCTGACCTTGCCTTTAGAAGATAGAAAGTTTTACCCACACATGCATAAGAGAATGAGCTACCAACATTTCACACTTCTGATCTTCACATTTTGTTAATGATTCATTCATTCTTTTAAGTAGAATATACCATTATTGATTGCCAATTCCAATAGGATAGAGTTGGAAATCTTGCCATGTCCCCTACTAGGAGATTTGCCTTCTTGGAACCAGGACTCTCCCAAATTCACCGAGTGACAAGGAAAAGAGGCACAGACTCCACAAGAAAGTCACTGGGAGGGCAACACATCTTGTGAAGCTGAGTAATTCCCAGAATCTAGGAACATGAGGCTACACAGCAAAAGAAACCTTGCAGATCTGATTAAAGTTGTAAGGCTAAAAATAGATTATTGTGGATGATATGGGTGAGTTCAACTTAATCACATGTATCATGAAAAAACAAAATTTTCTCCAGTTTGAGTCAAAGAGATGCAATATGAATAGGATCTTACCTGCCATTCCTTGAGGAAGGAACATGGAAGCATGAAGAGAGAATGCAAGCAGCGTGCAGCATGAAAAACCCGTAGTTCTTGAACTAAGGAACTGAAGTTCAAGAAACCAAATTCAGCCAACGAACTGCACGAACTTAGGTGTGATTTCATCCCTACAGCTCACAGAAAGCTGTATAGGCCCATAAATACCTTGCTGTAAGTTTTGTGAGATTTTTGGTAAAGATCAAATGTATCAGTCAGGGTTTACTAGAGAAACATCTAACACAAGGAACACAAATGTATAAGAAATTACAAGATTGGCTTACAATGGTCAACCACAAAGTCGAATGAGGGAGCATGCAGAGGGTGTCTGCACACTGGAAGTTGAAAGGTTCAGCCCAAGGGCTGGAGCTTACTGCAGTGTCCTCTGCAAGTCTGCATCAGGAGGCTGATGGGTGTATGACAGAATACTGAAGAATCTACAATGGAAGGCTGAAGAGTCTACCGTGAAGGCTGAAGAATCTCAGGCAAAAGCTGAACAGCCTGTGCCAGAAGCCAGGAGATGGTGTCCAAGCTGAAGGTGAAGACTGGAGTTCTTCCAGAGAAGTAGCCATCAGTCCCTCTTCATTTGCCTTTTATTGTATGCCGGCTACTCCCCTGGGCTGGGTGTAGCACTCACACCACCTGCATACTTTCCTCTTGCACAGGCTGAGAATGTTACAAACTAGGGACCCTGGCCCCCTGCTGAATTACTTAAAGTTCTGACCTTCTCAAACTGACACAATGAACAACATCCTAGAATGATAACTGCTTGTCCTCTACACCCCAGGATGTAGAGCTGCTGAGTCACTTAGTTAAGTTTCTAGACTTCTCAAGTTGACACAATGTATAAATCATAGCATCAAGCAAACTCTACCAGTCTTCTAATCTACAGTTATTAAAAAAAAAAACAGAAAAACCATAAATCCATATTGTTTCCATCTAAGTTTTGATATTTTGTTACAATAGCAGTAGAAAAGATATACACAGGACCACTCCCACTTTAAACCCTTGGGTTCTCATAGTATATGTTCTACCTATTGTAAACAGAACATCACCTAATCATTGGTGATTTTCAGTACATACTGTGGTGTGGAGGAAGGCTCCCCATCCCCACAGATGTCTCCACCAAGCTAGTCCTTCACTGTGCTTTTAACACACCATTCCATCACTTCATTAGCATGGCAGCTTCTGGGAGAGCAGCATGAGACAGAGCCAGATTCATGTGATTATTACCTCATCATAGAATAGTCCTGGCTAACAGCCTTGAAGAAAAGCAAACACATAGCTAGAATATTTATCAATTACAATTAAAAGATATTACAGACCCTTTGAGAGTTGAAGGGGCCCAGTGGAATGACCTTACCATTATACGACTGATTGATTTCCTCAAGACATGGTGTGGCCCTGGAGTCTCAGTATTTTTCTATATTTCTGGAGTTGAAACATCAGCAGTTTTAGTAGTTAGATCGGCCTTGGTGAATGGTATCCCATGCTCATGCACATGTGTGTAACATACATCCTTACCACAGTTATTAACTGATCTAATGATAGACTCCATCATGTTGGCTTACTGGATTATTATTCACCTGGTTGTTTTGTACCTTTCCTTAGTAGATCATCTTCTGTGGGTAATAACATGTAACAGAGATAATGTCTTTGCAGATAGCATGAGCTTTGCCAGATCTCAGAAGTCTGAATCATAATTCTCCTACTTGGATTTGCCATTAAGTGGCATCATATCTCTTTCCATACATCCCTCTAATATTTTAGCATTTTCTGGACATGTGGACCAAGTGGCAGAGCTGCTAGGACTTTGTTCAAAGTCCTTTCTGCTATTGACCCATCCAAAGCTGACAGGCTTCCTTACCATTTGAAGAATGATGAAAGTGTAATAGTCATCCCTTTTCCGTGAGGAATATATTTTAAGACCCCCCAGTGAATGCCCAAAACCACAAATAGTACAAACTGTATATGTACTTATTTTTTTCCTATATGTGCATACCTATGATGCAGTTTAATTTATACACTGGGCATGTTGCCTTCTGATGTAACACATTGCTATCAATTTCAATGTTTCTGTTCATGGCATCAACCTACAAACTTAATATCTGTTCTCTTTTTACTGAGCACTTACCATGTCACCTGACAGTCATTTGTGATGGCAAAACTAGCATGAATTTCACTTTCCTTCTCCATAATTTTAGAGAGAAAAATATTCTTTCTTAACATAGATCTCAAGACTTCCATATACAATTTTTTTTCTTTTCTTATTGAGAATTTGAAACTTTTCACTTAAAGCAAACACTTTATGCCTTTTCTTTGACACATTTGAAATGCCAGCATCACTGCAGTTGTGCTCTGGGCCTGTTACCAAGTTAAAAAAAAAGAAAAAGACACTTGAAAACAAGCATTGCAATAGCCAGCAGTCAGTCTGATGACTCACATGGCTATTCAGTGACTAGATAGAACGGTAAGTACCTTATGTAGTGTAGGTACACCAGATAGAGTATCATATCTTGGGAAGTTTGGGAGATTGTAGCATGAGATTTCATCATACTACTCAGAACAGTACACAATTTAAACTTACAAATTTTTGATGTATTCATCACTTTGTCAACACTGATACAATACTCATCCACCACTTATTTGGGCTCACAGTTTGTAGTGGTTTTAGTCCATAGTTAGCTGACTCCAGGGCAAGGTGGCATGGAAGAGAACAAATAGCTTGTGACATGGCAGTGGGAAGCCTAGACAGACAGACAGACAGATGGATCAAGGGCAGAGAGAGAGAGAGAAACATATCTTTCTGGGCCCCTCCTCCAACCAGACTCTGTGGGAGGAGCAAAGCAGCTTATTTCATGGCATTTGGGAAGCAGAGCCCAGGAGAATGCCAGCAAGAGGTATGTGCTCCAAAGGCATGCCCTCTCTAACCTACCCAGACAAACAGAGAAGTATGTTCTACTAATCCTCAGGTGGCCTCCAAGCCAATAAAGTAGACAATTAAACTAACCATCACAACCGTTAAGAAGTCTGCTATACAGACAGTGGAGTTGCTTTGAATATCCTAAGCAATTGGAAACTTGTAGTACATTTTCCTTCATCTACTGCAGGCTTTTGTGTGCCCTACTTGTAAACACCAGCCCTCCACGTGGGGTGTAAGTAATGACAATTTCTGAGACTTTCATGATTAGTGAGTATCTTAGTCTATTTGGGCTGACACAATGAAAATATCATAAACTAAGTACCTTATAAATAACAGAAACTTATTTTCCACAGTTCTGGAGGGTAAAAATTTCAAATCAAGGCACAGGCAGATTTGCTGTCTTGTGAGGGCCTGCTGCTTTATAACCCTGTAACCTCACATGGCGGAAAAGCATGAGGTCCCTCTGGAACCTCTTTTATAAGGGCACTGACTCTATTTATGAGGGTTTTGTCATCATGACTTAATCACCTCCCAAGGATCCCATCTCCACAAACCATCACCTGAAGATTAGTGTCACAGTATGAGTTTGGAAAGACACAATCACTAGGACTATAGAACTGGGGAAAGCTAAGAGATAGTTAAAGTTTGGTGGTTTCCCATACCTCAGTGGGATTTTACCGTCCCACTTCTAGTCCTGTACCTTTTAGGTCCAGATTACTGCTAGGAAATTCAGCCATACCTAAAGATACTCAAAACATATTGATATATGACACTGTATTTAATTCCCAAGCTACTTGCTAATAATAGAATATTAGAATATTCTACAAAAAGTTGAAAAAGTGCTTGGCACTATAACAAAAGAACTAGATTCTGTCTAGAAGGATCATTTATCCAGAGGATAGTAAAGCTGAAAGAATGCCCTACTTCCTAACAGCACATTCAGCTAGGAGCATATAATACACTAAGGAGTACAAGACTCCCACAATTCAATCAACTGGGAGTGTTTTAACCGGTTAAGTTGAATATTAAGAATAACTGACTCATTGCTGAAACTTGCTTTGAAAAACAATGAGTTTGTAATAATGAATTAATAATTACTGAGACTCATTATTAGCTAGTGACTTCCAAAGTATTTTTCTTGCATTATTTCATTAAACCTTCACAATTCTATAAGATATGAGCTATAATTATTTCCATTTTAACAGATGGAGAAACTGAAACAAGAAGTGTGACAAATTGTATTATATAAGCAACATAGTGTTATGGGATGAATTTTTGTTTTCCCTCAAAATTCATATATTCTAACCTAATTACTAGTGATTCCTTTTCTAATATGTGCTAAACTAGGAATGGAGTCCCAAGACTTTATTGAGTCAATGGATTTTATACAGGATTTACCCTAGAAATAGATGAAATTTAAAAATCTGATTAAGAGTAGCCTTGAGAAGAAATCCTTCAAATAAGCTTAACCAAGCAATAGGTTTAAGAAATGTGAGGTTTAAACAGTAGAATGAACAATGGAAGATTAAAATGATGAGATCTTTTGAACATTGTGAAATTATTTTGCATTAATTTATCAAAGCGTACTATTATATGCAATTGAATAGTCATTCAATTTTAACATAGTAGATCAGTTTATCAGTGTCTTCAAATTGTGACCATAGAGCTTTCTGCTAATCTTAAAATGCATATTTTTTTCATATGTAATTGACAGCGTTTCCTTATTATGCACTCACGTCGTTTATCCTTTTACAATTCTCAGTATATTCCCATGTATTCTTGCATCTAAGACTCTCTCAGAAAGTGGTCTCAATGTGCTACACTAGTTTACTGACACTGCAGTTAAGAATATAATAAATAGGGGCTGGGGATCTAGCTCAGTGGTCTAAGCGCCTGCCCGGCAAGCACAAGGTCGTGAGTTCAATCCCCGGTGCCGCAAAAAAAAAAAAAAAAAAAGAATATAATAAATAAATTATGATGATAGATAAACACTGTATCTCCAATACCATGTGGCTGCCTATTTTGAGACTCTTCTGTATCAAAGACCGAAGGTAATATATAGGCTCTCTCTGTCTATCTCAACTCACTTGTATCCTGTCTGTCCTGATATCCATGGAGTGCCAAAGCTTTCAGATTTTCTTCAACAGATATTTGAGTCTCTATAACATTGGTATATAAAACTCAGCTAAGCATTTTATAGTCCTAAAGTTTTTCAAGACCTTTAATTTCTCTCACTAACATTGATCTAATATTAATGTCTACATTCACTAGTTTTTATCTTTCATAATTTTGGTAATTCCCAGAGTCCATTTACTAAGCCTATGAGATTAGAATGTTTTTCTTAAAAGATAGCAAAGAAATACATCAGATTCTTTTTTTTTCCTGCTGAAGTGACAGCCAGCACCATTTCCAAAACAATTAATCTATAAATGTCATATGCTTTTCCACTGAAATGAAAAATAAATGAAAGATAATTGATTTTTTATTTTGCAAGAATTATAAACTTTTCATGAACACTGTTATTTTCCTAGCAGCATTAAAAGTATTCTCTAACTGAAACTTAACAAGCAAGCTTAACAATGACAAAAAGATTTTAAAACTGGGTTTAACTTAATGAAAAAACTAAGCATTAAATTGCTCCTAAATTCCATTTTTCCTTCTCCCATTTCTTTTTTCCCTTTTCAGAAATTTCATTTTCTTCCTCCCAATCGCTGATAATAACAGCTTTGTCTGGCCTTTGACTTCTTCCTTGTCATTTAATGCCAGCTGGAGTCTTAAGGGGTCCTGGCTTCACTTCTAGCTTTGAACTTCTCCAGACTGTAGGTTGTTAATTGTTCAGTAAAATAGCTGAAGATCAGATAAAGTTGCTTAACCCCTCCCGCCGATGGTGACGCGCAGCCTGCAGTCTCTCCTTTAGGAGGCATTCTGCTCCTTCCTTGTCATTACAGGTCAGCTCTGGAGGGCTTCAAACAATATCCTTTTGTTGAACTCCATCTTCCCTCTCTAGGGTACTAAAAGAGTTAAGGAACATTAACATCAAAATTTATTTGCACTTTACCCTTTTCATCATTTGCGCTCTGGTTGGGATGTATATGGCGCTTCTTCCCTGCTTTGCCTCCTACTACTTCATGTGAATGCTTAATGGATCTGTTAAAGAGGAGGGCTATTAAAGAGGAGGGTGTTACATACTTAGGCTGCAATTTAAAATATCTCTGCAGTTTACTCAACCAATTAAGTCATTAATTGCCTCTTTCTCCAAAATTGTTCATGATAGCTTTTTAAGAACACAGGCTACAGTAAATAGGGGTATGGAGTGTGTGTGTGTGTGTGTGTGTGTGTGTGTGTGTCTGTGTATGTCTCTATCTGTATATTTTCTGTAGTGTATACACATATATATGTATACTTATATACTAGAGAAAATGTATAAATATACAATGCACACCACAGAAAGTAATGAGCACAAATGTACAGAAGTATATATAATTAATTAAAACATAGTATGTTTATGTACTATATAAAAAATTATATGATATAATAATACATCAACTGAGTATGTTATAAAAGCATGTTAAAAATGTACAAACTATTCTTATACTAGAGACTGGAAATTGAGGTGTATGTTCTGTGTAAAGTAGATTTTGATCATTAAGAAAACCTACACAGGGCAATGCAAAACACTAGACATGCAAAGCTGTCAGATCCTTTGCTCCAGACCTGCCTCACCTACTCATGTTTAATTTCCTTAATGGTTCTACTTTTTTTAAAAAAAAGCGAAAAGACTTTGTAAAGATAAAGGTACATTAGAGCCCATTAACACCATTAGGGCAAGTGTCTTAAAGAAAATCTATTGAGCATAACAAAAATGCTGAATTTCTACTCCCAGGCATTTTTTTTTCATTTAGCTCTCAGGACTAGAGCCAGGTGGGGTACATTTCAAAGCACCTTAATGCCATTTATATTTTACTTATGGGATATCTTGACCACCGATAAACCTTAGGAAGGACAGAGCCATTTAGTTAAAACTTGCACTGGGCCATGTGACATGAACTGCACACAGACAGTTTCTAGCTGTGAAAACCCTTAAGTTCCATTTATAGCCCTACACTGTGATCCTGTCTTTGAAAGGTCTCTCTTGACCCTCAGCCCAGTACTTACCTTTACAAAGGTTACAGAACTATACCTTTACATCACTTGCTAGAACACCACATGGAGTTTTTAGTCAGTTTGTTGTAGACTCACAGAACATGGGTAACAGTGTTTTGAATTTTACAAAATTAAAAACAGAGGTTGAAAATATATAAAGGAAACTGCCTTAGCTAATATCTTATCTCTGTTAACTGTCACTTACCTGCTTGTTAAAAAACATACAGAACCATTTTATTTTGACCTCTGAAGACAGATCTATGAATATAACTATCTCATATTAATAAAGATTTGATACTCAAGTAAAAAACTTTAAGAAAGATAAATTTCAATTTGTAATGCCAAAAAAATTAACCTATATGATTTTGTATGTGCTTGAATAAATAAGAATTTATCCAAATTTATTGTTAACAGCATTTTTCCAGAGGGCAGTTATAAAAGGTGAGGTTTATTTATGTGCAAAAAAAGTCTGTGTAACTCTCATTGACTCAGCTATCACAGCACTCCTCATCCGTCCCTCAAAAAGAAAAAAATACATCATATAAATTAATAGAAGCAAGACAAGAATAATTTTAAATTCAGCCTGCTGCCTCTGTTGTAAATCATTTTCAAATGTCACCCCTTCCATTTGTAAGACATTCTCAAGGTAGTAAGACAAAGACAATATATCATGACAGTAGTGGTCATGAGTGCAGAAGAGTGTGATTCCAGCACAGACAAAAAAAATTGCTCGTGATCTGAGATCCACCTGTCCTCTATTTATCAGCAGTGTGAGCTAAGTGTTCATCCTATTTTTTTTGAAAATCTATAAAATAAATAAGAACAATAATACTACCTGGATGATAAGATTCTTAAGAAAACCAAAGGACAGCATGCATAAGCACAGTACCTGACACATACTAAATAAATGCTGTATTAAAATGCTGTAGTTTAGAGAAGTTCTAGCACTAAAAGTCTTAGTTCAAGAGACTTAGTTAAAGTATCAAAAGTCTTCTGCTCCCATCCATAAGGGAAAAACAGAGTCTGGACACACCCTTCTAGCATAAATAAATAGCTGAACAAAATGTATGAAACATTTTCAGATACTGGACAACAGACAACAGAACTGTGATCTCTGAGGGACAGGAAAAAAATGAGTGAATCTTATGATTGCCCTAACTTTTTTATGGAAAAAGGTAAAACAAAATTTCATAACAAAATTTCATAACAAAATAATAGGAGAATAACCATAGTTAAAACATTATATGTTGTTATCTTTAAAGTAGGTGCTCAGGGTACAAGATATGGGCATAAAAATTTTTCCAATCAATATTAGTACAAACCTTCATTTTTAATGAAGAGACACTAATAGTAAACTGACTTGCATTTTTCCCATTTTCTCTAATGCCCTTTTCCCTTTCACCCTTTTTTTTAATCTGGAGAGATTTCCCAGACTGCAACACTTGTAGGGAAACTAAAGGGAGAATGTAGGTTGAGAAGAGTTTGAAAAATCAAAGTAGCTGCAACTTGTAAGTTGTATTATTAGAAAAGAAGGAGCAATTCAATGAAAC
>RJWT010055860.1:0-10165 GCA_004365215.1 Cuniculus paca
TAATCATACTATTAGGATAATCCTAGAATCTTCAAACGGAGACACTTGAAATGGAAAATGAGCACTGGTAATAATTATAAGGATGTTACACTGAGAATCAGCAGCCAGGTGCAGTGGCTTATACCTGTCATTGCAGCATTCTGGGAGAATGAAGCAGGAAGATCACAAGTTCAAGCCTACTTCGTGACTTTGTGAGACTGTCACAAAACAAAACACAGACTGGAATGTAGCTCAGATTGAAGCCCCTGAGTTCAATCCCCAGTACCACCAAGAAAAAAAAAAAATTGAGGCAAGCTCAAGTATGGTTACCTCAGGTAGCATGGATTCTATGAGAGTTACAAATTATTCTCAGAGCTATAGAAACTCTCTGTGAGCATGTTGCACTCTGCCACTTCCACTTTGCAATAAAATGCTGGTGCTTTAAAATATAATACCTAACTGTGGCTTAACCAAAAAGATTAAAACCATCAAGTTGAAATAATAAGCACATTCAACCAAAAGTTATTATTATACATTTCTGTTCTAGTAGTTTTCTGTTTTCTATAAAGTATAATTTAAGTAATAAATAGATTCACGTTTTATCTTCGAATAGCCACATATTTTCTTTTCAAAAAGTGTAAACAAGAACCTTTAAATAGACAGTTCTGCAGAACTCTTTGGCTATTAAAAAAATTACCATTAATACTTAAGATTGCCCCTTGAACTGAATGATCAATACTTAAATCAATATGCTAAATGCTGAAAGTGAATATTTCCCTCTGAAATGAAAATCTTTTCTAAAGCAATACCAAAGCATTTTTAAAATCCAGTTACTCGACTGAAAAAATAATGTATCGTTTGATTTGTGTATACATGCTAAAGACACTAACACTATTAGTTGAAATATAACACTAATTATTCATGCAAAATACCCCAAAAATTTGCATACAGATTTGAAAATGAACTTTTTACATTCAGTTTTGTCTAATAAGTAAGTTTTAAGACATGGGTTTTGTAAATATGGTTATTACTTGAGGTCTCCATTCATTTATATTTCTTTGGAAAATACAGGTTGAATACGTTTTCTAGAAACAGCAAAAATGCAAATCATAATAATAAAACGTATGGCTTCCTTGAACCTTTAAGTAATTTTCCTGAAAAAAGTTTGCATGAAACTGAAGTGTTATGTTTTCAACATATACTGATCTGTATCATGAATTAAATCTTTCCATTGTAACTGTACTTCTAAGGCAGACACTTAGGGAATGGTATGTAATAAATCTTATTATAAAGATAATACTCTTTAATAAACTAAGCTATGATTAATTCTTGGTGTCTTTTTTGTTATACTGACATTTCCTTGAGAGTAGGCAGGAAATTCTAGGGCATACAGATGTTCATAAAAACTGAAACTGATATGATGTGTTGACCTGTTTAGTTCCATAAATTTTTTTCAGGCTTTAGATATCTTCAAATATTATACTGGAAGACATTGAGAGATAACGTCCACCAGGTTGATACCTAAAAGGTAAACATAAAGAAATTATCTGAAGCATCAAAATAATAGAGAAGAGGAAAATGAGAACACCTTAAAAGAAAGTAACCACATAATTTGTAAGCTCTGTAAAATCAATCAGTAGCTAAAATCAGAAAGTTACCTTCCAAACATATTATCCAAAAGAACTTAGTTATAAATCAACTGGCAATTGTTTTAGAGTGTAGAATACACAGATGACAGAGAGGGATATTTTTTAAAAATGGGATATGTAAAACATATTTAGGAGATTTAATCAGTGTAATAACTACTCTCAATTGCTGAATATAAATAGAAGATTATAGGTTTTTATTATTTATAGGCAGTAATATAGCAACATCTTTGTGCATCTGATATTTGCTTAATTATTTTTGTTTCTGTTTAATTATTTCCTTGTACCATAGTTGCTAAAAGTACAGGCTTTGTAGTAAGAATACTGGCTCTGAATGCCTGACTTGCCATTTAGAAGTGACTCTAGGCAAATTTAGGCCTCTCTGGATTTGTAACCATAAAATATTGTTAAAGAAGTTAGAAGTGTGTCTGCTATCAAGATATAGTTATACAGCTGTTGCTAAATAAACTTCATAAATAGAATTGCCAGAAATAGGCATACGTATGTATGTGTGCATATATATAAAAATTTCAGTTCTTGTGTATAATATGAACATACCAATTTTAATTACCATGAATGAATGGTATAATTTTTAAATATAAAAATATCAGAGGGCATAAAATAGTACTGAAGGTTGCTCAGTAAGTTTTTTATTAGTAGTAAAAATGGACATTTTTCTTATGTTAACTTATCACTTGTTTCTAATCTTGTCAATATTTTATTAAAATTTCAGAGGAATGCTCGAGTCAAAATGACACAATCAGAACTTACCTTCCTGATTCAGATTCAAGAGGATCATCATTGAAAGTTTCTGCATTAAAATCCAAAGGTTCTGCGTCTTGGAGAAGTTCTATTCGATCCCTTTCAGTCCTGTTATTAGCCCTAGTATATTTGGATGCTGTCCAAAAGGAGGAAAAAGAGAAATGTCTATTTCCTTATTGTCTTTATATTTATAAGTCATAATTCATGGGTTCACAGGAAAAAAAAAACCAAGATTATAAAGGATCTAAATTTTGACTGGGAAGAAACATAATGTAAGATAACTACATAGTTCTTTAAAGTCTGTTTAAAACTATAAACAGTAGAATAGAAAATAACGAAAATTTCTTCAGCCTTGTAGCTAAGTTTAGAAGCAGATACAGCAGAAAGACTTAACATGAATGAGAATATTTAACTATGTTATTATAACAGTGAAGTTGTTCATTATCAAATCAAGTTTCAGTAATAGTGACACTCATTTTTTGGCTAGGACTAAAAGTGGTAATCAACCAAAGCTCTTAAAGAAAGGCCAGTGCTGGTCAACATATATAAAACGCAAGTCCCACATTTAATTTGAAATTTTCTAGTAGCTACATGAAACAGTAAAAGATATAGGTGAAATTAACTCTAGGATATTAAATTTTAACACAATACATCCAAAATATTATCAGCATGAGGCACTAGCCACATTGTGAGTACTCAATAGTCACATACAACTAATGATTGCCACAATGGGCAGTACAGATCTAGAGAGCTCTGCCTTTTCTCCACGGATGAAGATTTTCTCTACAAACAACAACTTAAGTTCTCCTATTATGTGAATAGTCCAAGTAGCTTCCAAACAACTTTAAGATACAGCTCTTTTTAAAAACTTAAAAGCAACCAATCCATATCTTACATTTTTGTCATCTTGGACTCTGACCTAAATGCAAGCCTTTTCATTGCTTTTCTTCATCATTTTTTCATTCATTCAATAGTAGTTAACTACCGCATTCTAGGGTCTCACTAACTCATCATCTAAGGTCTTGTTTCTCCTCTTCTATTAACCATTTTCCCATACTACCAGATGTTTCCGTTCTGTAAATTTTTACGGTAACACCCAATGCCTTTATAGAATCCTATTTCACAGCTTTAGCTGTCCATTATTTTTTTTATCCCAATTATTTCAAATAAATCCTTTTCACCTCTGGGATCTTTGCCTTATTTTAGACCCTCATCATTTCTTGACTGCATTATCAAAACACACTCTAAAATGGTTTCACTTCTCTGAAAATCATGTTTCATAGTGTCATCAAATTCATTTTTCAAAACCAAATATCTTATTATGCTTCTTCTCAGATTAAAATCTTGCTCAATACAAAATCCAAGCTTTTGAGCATGACAGTGTCTGTTGCCCAACATCTGTGTGGCCTCCTCTCTTATCAGCCTGCTTATACTTAAGACACTAATCACAGAGAGCAATGCGAAGGTTCTCTAATGTCACAATGTCTAGCACTCATTCACTATTTCTTCTAATTAAAAACCCTTCACTTGGCTAAATACTATCCATTCCTAAGTACCAAACTATTTCTTTATTACAGAAATCTTTATTTATCAGACAAATCTTTTCCCCAGACAAAACCCTTTTTCTATTCCCTAAGATGGGTTTCTTCAGTACCACATAACTTCTATAGCAGCTCCCATGAGAAATCTACAATAAATAGTCTAATAGTTCCCATGAGAAATCTACAATAAATAGTCTAACAGTTCCCATGAGAAATCTGTCATAGTCTGTCACTAAAATATTTCTAAAATTTTCACTTAGCTCTTTTGTATAGTTTCTATATCTCTGCCTCTGACCTAAATGCAAACCTTTTCGTTGTTTTTCTTAATCATTTTTTCATTCATTCAATAGTAGTTAACTACAGTATTCTAGGTTCTCACTAACTCATCATCTAAGGTCTTGTTTTTCCTCCTCTACAGGTATCTGATAATATTCCCCCATCTGTTCATGTACCTTGTCCAAGTTTTCCATTAGATCTTTTCACATACTACTTCATTATTTTAGTCACTGTACTGACAATTCCAATATTTGAGTCACTTCAAGGTCTAATATGTTGACTGCTCTATGTAAAAGATGGCTCATATTTTCTTTCTTTTTTCTTTTTCATATTTTCCTATATTCTTGAGTACCTCCTAATTTTTGGTTAAATGCCAGACATTTTCTACAAAAGAAAGTAAAAATTAAGGCAAATACCAATTTTTCCCAGAATGGGCATACTTCTTCTATTAGGTAATCAGTATTGAGGTCTGAAATTAACCTATTCTGTAGCTAATCTGGATTTGGACTTTGTTGTTGCTTTAGTTCCCTTAAGTCCCCACAGATTGCACATTTCTCCAGAAATGAACCGTCATTACCTTAGGCTCTGTAGGGTTTCAAGTGTCAAATGGTTCTCTCTCAGTATTGTTTCCAACCTTGCATCTCAGCAGTCACTGTAAGCCTATCCCATGGGGTGGGGAGAAGGGAGTATGTTTCTATTTCTCCATCAGTAGAGTACTGTTGTGCAAAACTTATCATTGGCTGGAAAGAAGGGCTTGGTTTTCCTTGGTTTTCCTCAGTTTTATGCAGACCCCTATACACTGAAGCCTCAGTGATGGGACCCATCGGTATTATTGTATCTCTCCCAGAGGTACACAAACTTTGCCTTCTACACAGTGCAAGGTTCTAGGCAAAAACAGAGACAGATGGCAACTTCCTAGGGACAAATGGCTTCTCTGCCTCATGGCAGTGCAAGGTCAGTGCTATGAGAGGTATCAGTGTCTCTCTAAAATTTGAGCATCCCAAGGACAAGACATTTATCTTCTTTATAAATATGGGAAAGTATCTGACATATATAGGTTAGTCAATAAACTATTATAAAAATGACTGAATAACCAATATCTACTAACAGAAAAACACACAAAAAAAATCAAGGTAAACAGAAATAAGTACTTGTTTAGAATATGAGTGGCATAAGTGTTTGTGTTATTTAGGTTAGTATACTTACAACTACTCATTTGGTGTTTTCTTCCCAATTTAGAATATGTATTTGAGTTTTCCTTTCCTTGTATGTATGAAGGAATATAAGAAAGCAAAGTCACTGAATATAATTCTTACAAAATCTAGGCATTTCCAGATTAGTATCCTAATTCTCAGCCTCTATGCAGGCAAACATAAGAAAAAAAATTCTAAGCAAATATAAACTACTTACACCAATTGATATTACTATCTGAGAAATTTGACTCTTTTGGATCAGAATGAACATTTCTATTCCTAGTAGAATCTTCTCTACTGTGTCCATAACGTTCTTTCCATTCCTAAAAAGGAAATATAAATGAATTGTAATAAAAGAATAGAAAATTTCCATCAGTGTCAACAGATTCTATATGTAGAGTATTTTAGTCAGAAATATATTAGTATCAATATATAGTGCCTTTAAAAATCACAGGTCAATGTTTTTATTTTTATATGTACTATTCAAATCAGTCTCCATAAGCTTTAATTTTCAATGAAGACATTTATAGTCTTTCTTGCTAGCTATGATTATGCTAAATTATTAATCAATCTAAAATTCAAAAACAATATTACGACTACATCAAACTTACCTTGACCATGTAAGAATCATGAAAACTCATAAATGATTTATCAGATGTTAGTAAAACTTGCTTTCTCTCAAATAAGCTACCAACAACCTGAAAAGTCATTTTTGATGGTGTGATTAAAGCTGTACAAGGCATAAATAGATGACTGACAGAGACTTGTGAAATATCTTAAATGGAGTAAAATCACATCAACTGAGATTGTACTCATTAAGTTCTTAGAATTAAAATGGCCACTAGCAGTCAGTCACCTAATTTAACCTTCCATGAAGGGATTCATTCTAAACTATTCTAGGTGCTTTTCAGTTCTTTGACTAGGTCACAATTTTCTATATTTGAGCAGCATATTGCAATTTTGGTAAATGGTAGAAGTTAGAGATTCTCATAAAGAGGTGAAATCTTTCTCCAGTAAGTTTTACTTTGATTCTAGTTTTCCCTCTTGAAATAAATGGTACCAGAGGTATGTCTATATGTGTAACTCCTCAAAAATGTACACATTATGTATGTGCAATTTTTCATAAAATCAACTGTATTTCAATGAAGTTTTTTTTTAAAGAACAAGTCTTCCTTTTACATGATATATACTGTAATACAGACAACTATCAAATTTCCTTTATTCCTTCATTTTATCAGGAAAATATATCCAGGTGTTAAAACTTTGTTGTAATTATGAATAGGTTTTCTCATTTTTTGCCTTTTCATGAAGAGGAAGTTAGTTTGCATTAGCAAATGGAGGACTAAGAAAAATTAAGGAGGAATAAAATTAAGAACATGTCATCAAAAAGGCATAACAATTTTAAAACAATAAAAACTACTTTAATACCAAGGTTTCATTAATTTTTTCATTCATTCAACAAATATCTACTGAAAACATACCTTAGGCAACAAACTGCTTACCACTGAGCACAAATTAAGTAGTTTGTTACCAGTAACTTTTTGGAACAAAATGACAGGACACCTAGCATTTGCATATAAAAATACTAAAATCCCCTTCCTTTAAAAACATATCCTGTCATTTCCCCACTGTTTTCCTGTCTTTAACCAATTACTCTAAATCAGTAGGATTCTTATTATGTTTAAGTGATTTAGTAAATACTATACTTACTCTTCTTCGATTTTCACCTTCTTCTTGCCTTTGCCTTTTTCTCTTCTCTAGAGACAGAAAAATGACCTCAAATTTGGTTTAATATTGTTTAATTAGACATAGAGTAACTGTAGTAAGATATTTTCCTCATGGTGACCAAAAATTTGTTACTCTGTAACTTCTATTTTTTTTTAGCTCTATCTTCTAGGCTGAATTCATACTTTTTTCTTTCTCTATGGGAGTCCTTCTCTTGTTACTCTCAAGTCATATACTCAGCGTTTAACAGCCCCCACATAGGATAGACTATAATTTTAGCTGCCTTCTAAATATCTTCTAGCTTAGTGTCTTATTTGTGAAAATCAGATGAGGTCTAATTAATGTGAAAAGCAAAACTACTTCATCAACTAAATAGTAGGAAAGAATTATATATACAGTACTTGACAATTTCAGAGAATGTCCAAATCCCAATGTCCCAAAGTCAAATCCCTCCCACCCCTACATTCTATCATTGCTTCAACATCAGTAAGCTAATACATTCAATTTTGTGATTAGCTTCTTGTAGAGTGCTATATACTCTAATAGTGCTCACATTCTTACATTAATAATCACATGATAAGAGAAACAGCCTTGGATTGAATGATTTTCCATGCAGTAGCAAACTAATGACTTCAATGAATTTCATAATGATGTAGAACTTGGAAAATATGTTTCAAGGCAAACATGAAAACAACCCCAAAACAATACAAAGCTGTTTTTAGCTGTACACATAATTTATGCCACAGAATTTTTTTTTGTCTTTTTGAGACAGGGTCTCACTACGCAGTTCAGGCTGGCCTTGAGCTCATCTTGTAGCCCAGGCTGGTCTGGAACTCATAACAATCCCCCTGCCAGAGCCAGGCATGGTGGCTCACGCCTGTCATCCCAGCACTCGGGAGGCTGAGACAGGAGGATTGCTGTGAGTTCGAGACCAACCTGGGTTACAAAGTGAGCTCAAGACCAACCTGAACTGCATAGTGAGACCCTATCTCAAAAACACAAGGACTGAGGGTCTAGTTCAGCGGCCTAAGTGCCTGCCTGGCAAGCACAAGGTCGTGAATTCAATCCCAGGTGCTGCAAAAAAACAAAAACAACAACAACAACAAACAATCCCCCTGCCTCCCAAGTGCTGGAATTACTGGCATGCGCCACCACGCCCAGCTAGAATTTCTGAAACAAAGATGCAACACTGATGTTTTCAATTTATTTTTCCTTAAAAAGAGATATATAGGGGCCAAGGATTTAGCTCAGTGGCACAAGCACCTGCCTGGCAAGTGTGAGGATGTGAGTTAGACAACCAGCACAAAAAAAAAAAAAAAAAATATATATATATATATATATATATATAGCTAAACAGCATTAATTTCTAATTTCTTAAGATATATTAAAGGTTATTTACAAATTACACAAACATTATTCTTGTACTTTTTCTTAGTACTTAGCACCTTCTTTTCATTTACTTTAAAAGAAAAATCTTACCTCGTTTGATTAATTCTTTTCCTTCATCAACTAAGTCTGATGTCATATCATTATCTCCCATAAACTGCTGGAAACCAAGCAGATTCAGACAACGAGTTCCCAAACTAGGAAAAGTAGATGTTCATAAAGACACGCATTACTTCCCATGGTAAACAATTAGATAAACTATTCATTAGCAATGTCAACCCCAAAGAAGCCTATGCTACATTATTACTTATTATGCCAAGATATAGTATTATATCTATAATTCTTTAAGAAGCACTAATTTCTCTTTCTAGGAAGCTTATACCCAGCAGTTTTCTCAGTACTGTGTACAGATTCCTAATGGAAATAAACTAGGTCAGACCCTACACCGCCCTGAAAATAAAAAGCAAAAAAATGAAAGAAGGGAAAAAAAGAAAAAAAGAAAAGCAAACTGATTAACAATAATACATGTTTTTGAAGAAGAGGTATCTTTGGTGTGTCATGGAGCACTTATAAGGTGAAAGAGGGCAGATAAACAGAAGGATCTTTTACCTGTGAAAGTAGAGAAGGATGTGAAAACACAGGCACAACTGTCCTTTAATTTCTTTTGAATCTTATCTCTGCCAAGTTCCTATCATTTTCTCTAATTCCATAAAACAAGCAGCCCATGAACCTTTGAAAACTAGAGGAGAATTTCTCCTTCAATCCTAGATGTACTTCTTGGTTATAACAGCTTCTCACCTGACTCATCATGGTGGCTGTGATTTGAAGCATTTAGAAACCCAGCAATGATTATGGGGAAATCCCTAAGATTAAATTATCAGTTATTAGAAAGAAGTTAGGTATGAAAGGGTTTTACAAGCTATATTGGCTCTCACTGTCAAATGCCAGGACTTAGGAGTTAACATACTATAATTAACACCATATCAGTTTGTAGCTAAAATAACTGTAGCAAAATAATACTACTTCTCTCTTCATTAAAATATCTTTAGAGGGAAGAACATGACTTGATCATTAAAGCAGTTTCTTCAAACTATCCTCAGCTTCCTCAAAGTCAAAATTAAACAAACAACAACTAAAAAGCAACCAGTAAATATTTAAAGAAGTTTTACAAAGAAAAGATACACAGATCCATCTATGGATATAAGGAAAAATGTTAAACTTCTTACCTAAAATAAGTAGCAATGCAGAGAATTACCACCAACATAGGATAATATATGTAGAATCCATCTGCAATAAAGGATAAAACTTTCATGGAACCCATAATCTGAAGAGCAAAAAAAAAAAAAAAAGTTATATCAGCATAGTTCTACATTTTTCATTCCTTTCCATCATTAGAAAATTTGCTCATAACCAGTTATGTCAATATAACTAAATTTAAAACTTTTCAAAAGCTAGACACAAGCTGGGCGTGGTGGCTCACGCCTGTAATCCCAGCACCCAGGAGCCTGAGACAGGCGGATCGTTGTGAGTTCGAGACCAGCCTGGGCTACAAAGTGAGCTCAAGGCCAGCCTGAACTGCATAGTGAGAACCTGTCTCAAAAACAGGGCTGGGGATCTAGCTCAGCAGTCTAAGCGCCTGCCCATCAAGCGCAAGATC
>RJWT010055861.1:0-10100 GCA_004365215.1 Cuniculus paca
CCTGCCAGTCCAACCCGCCATCCTCACTCACCAATCAGGGTTCTCCGCTGCCTTGGGGTTGAACCTGATGTCGCTGTTGACATTAAACAGGACGTCGTCCTCTGTCAGCGGCGGGATGGTCCCGCTATACAGCGGGTGCGCGAACAGCCTGGCCAGGAGCGCGTAGTCCCTACTCGGGCCCGGGGGCGGTGCCACTCTCCTGTGCCCGGGGTCGCGCAGCAGCGGACGGTGCGCGGGGTCGCGGGGTCGCGGGGCGCCAGGCTCCCGGCCCCGCGGGGCGTGCTCGGCCGGCTCAGCCGCAGGCGGCAGCTTCTCCAGCGAGTGGGACGTGAGGTTGGAGGCGGGGTCCGAGCTGAAGTCCTGGAGGATGCGCAGCGTGTGCTTGTTGGGCCAGCCCGCGTCGCCCGCGGCTGAGGCGGCGGCCGGGGGCTCCCCCGGGCGGCCCCGCGCCTGGGCCCAACCCGGCGCCTTCGCCTCGGCGGGCTGCGCACAGGAGCACCCGGGATCCCCGGGGAGCCGCGCCGCGCGCCGTTCCAGCCGGGGCAGCAGGTCCAGCGCTATGTGCAGCGCGCAGGCCAGCAGGAACACCATCAGGATGAGCACGCGGAACCGGCGCACCAGGATCATCTTCATGGCCGGCGCGCGAGCGGGCTCGGGGACCCGGCGCCCTCCGCCAGCGCGCTGCTCTCCCGCGCCTCAGCCGCGGCTCTGCACGAACGCGGCGCGGCCTCGCGGGTCAAGGTCCATCCGGCGAGAGTAGCTACCAGCTTTGGGGCTGTGCCCTGGCGCGGACAACGTGGAGGGCGCTCGTCGCCACGGCGCTGGCTCTCCGGGCCATCTCGGGTCGGTCCTGCTCAGCCTCTCGGGAGCCACTGGCCAACCTTGTCCGTGGGGTTGGGGGATCGAGGGGTGCAGCTGGGCGAGGCGCGGGTCTTCGGAGTCGCAGCCACCTCACCGGGCGCAAGAGAACACCACGCGGCTGTCCATCCCGGCTGGGGAGCGGCGCGTCCGGTCCGCACGCGATCCTCCCGGAGCGCGGTCCTCGTCCTCCCGGGCTCCTTGGAGCGGGGCTGGTCTCAGTTTGGCGGTGGTGGCCGGGAGCTTGGGCCGGAGGGGCTGGGCAGGTGCAGCGACGTCCCGAAGCGCGGCGCCCGCTCGGCCGAGCTCCCTCGCTCCGCGCCCGGCCCGCAGATATCCCCGCGCCGCGGAGCCGCCCCCCGCGTCAGTGCCTGCAGATTGGCGGAGCCTCGGCCCCGAGGATCAGCGCGGCCCGGCACTCGCTCCTCTACGCCTTCTCCGCCCCCAGCCGCGCCCCGCACCTCTGAACCCAGCGCGCCTCCTCCCCTGTCCGCGGAGGCCGCGAGGCCCGCGGAGGAGCGCGGCAGAGGCCCAGCCTGGCCGCCGCCCCGGACCTCCGCCCGCGCCCGCCAGCTGCGGCCTGGGGCTCCTTCCCAGCGAGCCGGCCGGCCCGGCCTGGCCAAGTCCCTCCCTGGACCGCCGGGCGTCTGCGCCGCCGGATGCGCGCGGGGCCGCGAAGCGGAGGTGGGGGGGTGCCGGGGCCACGCGCGCGCGTAGAGGACCGGAGGAGAGCGCTGTGAGCCCAAATCCGGAGGCGACGCCGGAACGGCGGCCCACCCCACCCCGGGACCACGCCTGCGCCTTCAACCCCGAGGCGCCGCGCCCAAACGGCTCTCAGGGGCATCGAGGTGCGGGGGAGGGGGCGGCACCTCCTCGGCGGTGGGCGGGGCAGGACGCATCTCGGTCCCCCTAGCGCACGATCCCGGACAAGCTCACCCAGGGGAGCGGTGCTTCTGCAACGTGGCCTCTGGATCTCCAGACCCCTGGGGAATGGGAAACCATGTGAATTTCAGCCTAAAATCGTAGTCAGGGAGGTAAGTGGGAGGGGTCGCAGAGAGCTCCATGGCCCAGAGATAAGCTCTGGGCCCTGGTGCCCTGGGAGATTCACAAGCCAGGCAAGATGGAACCCAGCCTAGCAACCTCTCCAACAGGACCAGGTCGGGGGCTGAATGAGGAGCCTCTCCCTCGTTTTGGACTCCCACGCTGGGGCTCTCACTACTGTCTTGTGGGCCTCACTTGGGACACATAAATTCATCACTGAGTCTGGTGCTTGGTCCGGTGCCTGACATTCAGGCATCGCCCACTACTGCTTGTTGAGAGGAGTCCTGCCTATCGCCTTAGTATAATCAGTCCCTGGAGCAAGAGCTCCTGGCTGAGTTGAGTTGGAGGCTGTGCTGGGATGGAGATGCAGCCAGCGGGTGAGGAGCGTTAGGTGTGGGATGTGCCTCTGGAAGGACACAGCTTCACCCTGGAAATAGTCATAACTGCTTCCCACCTCAGCAAGTAGTGTGCAGACAGGGTGTCCCGCTTGGTTTGGGGCTCACTGGACTGCAGCCCCCATTCTTCCTGTGGTCCACATCCTGGACAGCAGAGCTGTGGCCAGCAGCCTCAGGATAGATCTGGTGGGCTGACCTGGGAACCTGGGGTGTATGTGTGGGGGTCTCCTGGAGCCCCCTGGAGTCTCCTGGTGTTGTGGTCACTCCTGTCCACCACTGGATGGCTCCCTTGCTGGGTTCTAATTCTGTTGCTCTCATCCTGGAAAAGCCTGTCTACTAAACAGGTCACCTGAGATGGCCCTGCCTCCTGGCCTCACTGTCTGCTGTCCTAACAACACTGTCACTAATGTCACTTTCTTCTGTGTCATTTGTTTCCTTCCAATGCATGTGCTCTACCAAGGTAGAGTCTCAGATGATGCCCTGCTTAGCACCAGGCTCAGAGCAGGTGCCCAGGGAAGGGACCACAGCTGGCCAGCTGTGGGTCAGTGCCAGCAGGCTAAGGTGGCATGCAGAAACAGTCCTCAAAGACAAAGGACACCCCATAGAGGAGAGGGTGACATGCCTGCAGCCTGCTGCTTTTTTACTTGATCTGAGGAGTAGTTTGATTTGATTCAATCCATTAAGTCCTGGAAATTACAAAGAATAAACACACAGAAATGGATACCCAGACAGACACAAGAACAGAGACACATGCATGCAGAGATGCACACAAACATACATGGACATATACACAGACATACATGCTCAGAGATACCCAGACACATAAACATACACTCAGAGGCACATGCAGACACACAGACATCCAAACATACATACACAGAGTCACATGAGCAAACATGCATGGAAGCACACAGTCATACAGACATACGTATACAAACAGACACATACTCAGACAGACACACGTACATAGACATTCATACAAAGGGGCACAGACACACAGAAATGCATACACACACACACACACACACACACACACACACGGGACTCACTGACCTTCGCTAGACCTCTCTCTGGCCTCTTGTTGTGTGGGCACAGGCCCTGACAGGCCTGGGTGGGCTGTTCAGGGGTGGGCCCCTGTTGATGATGTAACTCATCTGAGACAAAGGGATGGTTCTGGGGATTTTTCATGCACATACTGGTGCTTAAAACCTCTGTGAACATGTCAGATGGTGACATGTCTGTAGACAGGGTGATGTATGGGTTGTAAGGTGCTTACTGCCTTATCTGGGATGGTCAGAGAGACCCTGGAGTGACATCTGAGTAGAAATGTAAACATGAGTAATAACACACCTGGAGGTCTGTGGCTGGTGTTTCAGGAGGAAGCAAGGAGTGTGCAAAGGCCCTGGGGGCACATGGGCACACAGGGGTGCACATGGGCATTCAAGGAACCACAGGCATGCCGGAGAGGCTAGAGTTGAGGGAGGAGTGTGGGGTCTGCAGGTGACCCCAAACTGTGGGCTGTGACCAGACTGAGATAGGCCAGTGTAGGGTAGGGACAGAGGGGGATGATAGGCCTCAGATGAGGCTTCTGAGTTAGGGTTGGGTCTACCTCCTGGCCAGCAGAGGAAGCTGAGAGCAGTGGGATGACAGAGACCCCCACCAGACCCTGGACAGGAGCCAGGAATGGCCTGGGACCAATTGCTCCCTTGAGAGGAATTGCCCAGGCCAGAAACCTTCATGGAAGACCTCTAGGCCAGCAGGGAACTTCCTGGGGATCAGAGTCAGTGTTCCCTGAGTAGGAGGTCCAGGAAGCCCTGAAGGGATCCCCAGGACATTTTTTTTTTCCCAGGAGGTTGAGAAGCAGGGCCAGTGCCCTGGGGTGAAGCCAGGGGAAGTCACTGATGGTCTCCCTGCCACCGAGGTACAGTTGTGGGGCAGGGGATGGCAAAGGGAGGCTTTGAGAAGTAGGGACCTTGAAAGGCAGGGAGAGAGCCTTGTGAGGGGCCCTGTCTCCCAGGCAGACAAAGAAGAGCAAAGCAGACACATTTAATAACACACATGCCTCTGGCACTGGGTACCTGGGCAGTTGTCCTTATGGATGCGTGGACTGCTTTCAGGTTTAAATATCTTTGTCTAGGAGCAAAGAGAGCAGGTGTGGAGAAGGTGTGCCAAGCAAGAGCCCTGTGGCTGCCTTCCCTTCCTCCCTGATAGATTTCCTCTTTTCCAGGTGCAGTGGGAGATTCCTTGATGAATGTAAACTTCCCTTACAAAAGGGAATTGATTCTTGTTTTCAAGAGCTTTTATGGTGGCTTTTGTTACTCAAAATAACTGGCTCAAAATAATGTATTTTCCGGATGCACATTTGGGGGGCATGTTCTGTCTCCTAAAGACACATTTAGGGGCACAGCCTCATGTTCTACATGTAAAACAGAACAGAAAAATGTATGAAGATGGGATGACGGCAGGATGAAACTCCAGTTCCTGGACAATGAGGAATCCTAAACACTGAAGTTGGCCTCAGGGGTCCACAGGGGACACCCATCTCTACTGTGCATCCCAGTGTCAGTTCATGGCAAGGAGGTCTGCTGGAGAGAGACAGGATCCAGCAGCTTCCAGGAGGGTGCCCAGACTGCAGTGGGGCTCAGGGTTGGCAAGGACCCCACAGGTGGTGCTGTGACTGGGCCAGAGGGCATCTTGGGGTTTCCTAGTGAATGGGGACAGAGGAGGGACTTTCCAGGCAGGGTGCAGAGCATGGCTCTGGAGAACCCTGTCACTGCTGGGCTGCTGGGGCCTATGATGGCAGGAAGCAGTCTGCCTGGTTTTACCACCAGCCAGTTGCTCTTTTGAGTTCAGGTTAAAGCGGAACTCCTCAGGGGTGGGAGGGAGATGGTAAAATACCGTAAGCCCCTAGCAGTGCCAGCCCCCAGTCAGCCTGGCTAGGCAGCCAGCACCGATCTTAAAACAAAGGCTGCTCACTGGTACACAGAGGAGGCACAGGGAGGGGCATAGCAATTTGTGCGAGAGAAAGAGGCCTGCTTGTGCATTGTTGCATCCCAGATGTCTGGACAAAGCTGAAGAAATTCTTGCAATGAAGATCTATGCAGTGGGCAGCCAAGGGGACCAGGATGGGAGAGAGAATTTGGGCTGTAATGTTTGATGGTTGAGAATGGAGAGAGCTGGAGAAGAGACCTTCCTTGAGCTGCAGGTTAAGGACTGAGAATCCATAGCAGACAGAGCCCCTTACCCTAGATAGCCCCAGGTCCTGCCGAGGTCCCGTCAGATGCAGAATGACAGGCTTTCCTGCCCAGATGGTTGCACAATGCTGCAGAAGAACCCAAGACTCCTTCCTGGGGTGGAATTAGAGGAGTAGAACAGCCCGAGAGCTGGCACACCCCTATGCTCCCCCCACTCTGGCCTGACCTACAGTGGCTGATCAAGGGTCATGGTAGTGGAGAGGAAGGGCCCTGCTTAGGCAACCGTCCACATCCTGGATCCTGGGGTGTTTTCCTAAGGATCACCTATCTACAAGGCCCCAGGAAGCACTAGGGCTTCTGATGATAGGCAGCTCTGGCCACAGACTTTTGAGAGTGTGAGGTGGGCAATGGACTGGGCTGGGCAGCTGGCTAGTGCTCCACCAAGTGGGGGGAGGGGGAAGAGTCACCTCTACTGAGCATCCAAATGTTGTCACACATTTGTGATTTCACTCCTTGTCTGGAATATGGTGCTGGTGGGGAAATGAACTGGTTATTAGGATTCACATGGGAATCCAGGTGTGGATCAAGAATGTACTCCCAAGGCCTCATGGGCTCATAAGCAGGGCTTTTGCAAGGTGACTGAATCATGGAGGCTTATAACTGACTTGCTGTTAGGAGGTGAGAGCTGGACAGAAGAGGCAAGTCACTTTGGGGCATGACCAGGAAGGATATGTCTCCTTTCTTAGCTCCTCCCTTCTCTCTTTGCTTCCTGGATGCTATGATGGGAGCAACTTTTCCTCCACTGTCCCCCTCTGCCTTGCTATTTTCTGCCCTAGAGCTAACCAACCTTGGACTATAACCATGAGCCAAAATAAACTTCTCCTTTAAGTTGAGAATGTTGAGTATTTTGTCCCAGTGATGAGAAAGTGACTAAGACAGGATTTTGGTACCAGAGAAGTGGGGTTGTTGCTGGGACTGTTTCTGACCGTGTGATTTAGAAACCTTTGGAAGTGGTTTATGGAAGAAGTTTGGAAAAGTTTAGAGATGCCATATAGAGAAGTCCTAGAATGCTGTTAGTCAAGTTTGATGGGAGATTCTGGTCAGAACTCAGAATATCAGAATAGTGGTAGAGATGTACATAGTAAAAGCCAGGCTCAGGAGGTTTCACTTGAGAACAAGGACTCCATTTGCAGCTGGATTTCAAGACAAATTCAAGACTGTATGTGTTAATCTCTAGTAGAAAATTTGCTTACATTTTGCTCACATCCTAAGACTTTGCAGGAGGCTGAGATTAAAGATGGGGGACTAGTTAATGTGGCAGAGGAAATTTCAAGGCAGCCCAGCATTCAGGCTGTATTGTGTGTCCTGTTTGCTACTTTTAGTAATATCTGTATGAGAAGTAGGAACAAAAAGCCAAGTTGAATAATTTGAAAAATTTTGCTGGTGACTAAAAAGCAAATGCATTTAAAATTGGGGCCTGTAAAATTGGGGCCTATAAAATTTTGCCTCAGGTTAGATTGGTTGCTAAAAATATTAGCATTAAAAAGAATCTAAGTATTTATATCAGGGAAATAGATAAGATGCCTTGAGGGCATGTAAGGAATCCGCAAGACACCACCTCCCAGGCTCATGAGTCTGAAAGTTAAGAAGAAAACCTCAGGGCACCCTGCTTGTAAACTGGTCCCCTAGGATTTGTTTCACAGCCCTCAGACAGTCAGGCAATTGGAGGCCTCCACAACCATGATCCAAGGGGGCCTGCTGCTCAAGCTGTTGGCAGACCTTGGTGTCATCCATGTGGTGCTGGTTTTACAGACATGCAGAATACAAGGGTTATGGAGTGAGGGAGGCTTCTCTTGGACTTCAGAAGAAGGCCTGGGAGGACAGGCAGTGTCCTCCTGGGAGGGTAGTGCGTGAAGCTATGATAGTGAAGCCAAAAATGCAAGGAGGTTGGAGAAGCCAGGAATGTGGAACATGTGCTGAGGAAAGCTGAAGGCACCAAGCCAATCCAACTCCCAGAGAGAAGCCATAAGAACTGCAACTTATGAGGCTGCCAGGGGATGGGGATGCCTAAGCTGTTTTGGAGCTCGCATCAGACTACAACTTGAGCCAGTTGCTGTACATGGATCTACAGGACTTAATGTTTGGTCTGCTGGGTTTTAGTCTTGCTTTGGTCCCATTCCTTTCTATCCTTTTATATCTCCATTTTTGAATGAGGAATATTTATCCTGGGCCATCGTATGTGAGCAGTATTTAACTTTCTTTTTGATTTTCACAAGGGCTCACAGCTAAAGACTTTGCCTTGCATCTTAGAAGAGACTTTGGACTCGGAATTCTCAGCAATAGTGTTAACACACTGGCAACTCTTGCAGATGGACTAAATGCATTTTGCATAATCAGATGCTTGTGAGTCTTTTGGGAGCTAGAGCAGTGTGTTATGGTTTAGATCAAGAATGTCTCTCAAAGGTTTCATGCATTCACAGGTTGGGTTTGTGGAAGGTGATTGGATCATGGGGTTGCTGTACTCTCAGTGGAATCATCCACTGGGGAGTCCAGCAGCTGAATATGCATTGGAAGGTGGGGTCTGGCTAAGAGAGGCAAGTCATGGGGAAGGATGTATTTCCCTCCCCGGCTCCTTCCTTCTCCCTCTGCTTTCTGGCTGCCATGACAAGAGCAGCTTTCCTGTGCTATGTCCATCTGCCATGCTGTTCTGCGTTGGAGCCAGTCATCTATGGACTGAAAACATGAGCCAAAATAAACCTCTCCTTCTCTAAATTGCAGGTGTTGGGTATTTTTGTCCCAGTAATAAGAAAGTGACTAAGACAATGTGTTTGTGGGCGAGGGAGCCAAGTAAGTGTCTGGGCTGTCTGAGGGACTCCTGGAAGTGGGGTGGCTGCAGCTAAGGACCAACAGACTACGGCTGGTCATCTGGGCCATCCACTCCCAGCCATGACCCAGGAGTTGGAAAACAGAACTTTGATGAGTTAAGTAACAGATCCAGAAGCCAAAAAACCACGTAAATTGTGTTTTGTATCCTTCGCTGATGTGATTTATTTTCTATTGGACATGGAATACTCACAAAAACTGACCTTCTTTGGACCATAAGAAAAATGTCAAGAAATTCCAAAAGGCCACTAATTGTTCACTGAACCTATATGCAGGTACATATGCATACCCTACATAACCTACAACCTGTGCACAGGACATGTGGTGTGAGAACACAAAAGCCAAATATTTCCAGCTGGAAATTAAGTCACAAATAGATATTCATACATAATTTTGGACTTAAAAAGGAAACCAAAAGAGAAATGGGGGCTATTTTAAAATGAACACAAAGAAGAACAAAACCTATAAGAATCTGTTGGATGCTCTAGGAAAACTGGAGAGGGGACTGTGCTTCTTAGAAATGATAATGACTGAAAACAAGTGAGCTAGCGTTCAGTTTGAGAAACTAGAAAGAGAGCAATGAGATAAGGCCAAGGAAAGAGGGAGCAAAAATAGTGCAGAGGCAAACAAACAATGGCAGAGATAGTTAATAAAGTGAAGATTACTCTCTGAAGAAAGATTGATGCTGGACTGGGGCTATAGCTCAGTGGTGCAGCACCTGCCTGGCAAGCGTAAGGTCCTGAGTTTGATTCTTGGTACGCACACACACAAAAAAGACTAATGCTTTGTGAATTTAACAAAAGACAAAAATTAGTGGCGTAGGAATGAGAAAAGAATGTGACTTGAAACAAGAAAGGAAGAAAAACCAGGTCACCCCAGGCTGGGGTATTTGAGGATGCAGAGAAAAATGGATATATATTTTTTAAAATTCAAATTACTGAGATTGATTTAAGAAATATGAGGAAACTGGGAAGTATTACTCTTAGCAGGAAACATTGAAAGAGGGAGTCTTTACCCTACACCAGAAGCCAGGTCAGACATTTTCACCTGACAATTTTATCCAATATTCAAGGAGCAGAAGTTTTATATCATATAGAAATTATTCTAAAGCAGAGGAGAAAGGCAGAGAGTTCACATTGCTTCATGACTTCTGAGCCTCAATGTTGGCCTCAGATGGGACCGGTGCCCTCAAAAGCCAGGAAGACCTCACTGTCTCACAGATTGAAGAGAACATCATATTATTCAGTAGGGCCTGAGAAACTGCAAAATGTAATGTGTATTCCTGTTGAAAAGTCTAAGCCGACCTCCAATGGCAGGAAATCAGCTTTCTCTGAGTGGGGCATCTGTGGGAAACCTGGGCCTCCAGCACTCCTGCTGACAAAGAGGAGCTTTGAGAGCCAGCTGTAGGGTGTACTGCTGGCCTCCGGGAGCAGGCCAGCTCCTTCCCTTCACACAAGGCACTCCTGACTGTGACTCTAGCTGCACCCACACGTGTCCTGCCATGCTGGCCAGACATCTGATGATACCGAAGCCCTTTTCCTCCTTGCCCTCTCCCTTCGTGGTACCTCTGCTTGGCCTCGTCTGCATCTCCTTTCCTATCTTCCCTGGGACGATAGGCACAGCTCCAGACCTTCTCTCCCCGAGTGGTGCCTGCTGACCTGGTCAGTGTGATTGTGCACTGGCAACACCATTGGTGTCCCAAGGCTCCAGAACTCTGCTTCCCTGCAAG
>RJWT010055862.1:0-10099 GCA_004365215.1 Cuniculus paca
CCCTTGTACACAAATATTGTTAGGTACTAAACTTGTTTTTCACTGGGGTGTGGGTTAGCAATACAACAGATACTTTTTGTGGTTTCTAGTCTTGCTCAAATAAATACAATTCTCACTGTTGAAGAAAGAGATGTAGCAGGATAGACTATATGCTATGGTAATGGTTTGAAATCTTAGTTATGAACATGAACTTATGCTGTTAACACAGGTAGAGATGAATATAGATAAAAATGGGGGTGAGTGCATGTGAAATATGCTTTCGTGTACACACGCGCATGTGAGCACCCTGCTCATCTGCTTTCTCCTTGCCAGCCCCAACGCGGTAACACAGTGAGTTCACCGGGCACCCACTGAGATGTAAGTTTCTTTTCCTTTTTTTTTTCGTCTTTTTGAGACAAGGTCTCACTATGCCGTTCAGGCTGGCCTTGAGCTCACTTTGTAAACAGACTGGTCTCGAACTCATAACGATCTTCCTGCCTCAGCCTCCCGAGTGCTGGGATTACAGGCGTGCGCCACCACACCCCAGTCTAAATTTCATTTTAAAAACCATTTTCAATAAGATGAGACAGGGTTCTTTGACTTATTCCACAGCTGAGACAAGAAAAAGTACAAGAGAAGTCTGAAGGATGTTACGGTGCCAGAAAGTAAGGAAATGATCAAAGATGGACAGAGCATGGGAGAGGACGCGAGAGCCCACTTGAGGGAGCTCCCTGCGGCCAAAGCTGGGAAAAGCAGCAAAACACATGAAAGAGAATTAATATCGTAGAATTAAATATCCAAATTCATGGGGATATAAATAAGTAATTTTTATGCAGGCCTTTCTTTTCCACAATAACGTCACCTATAAAAACGGGACTAGTGATATTTATCTTACAAATTGTTCCCAAAGTTAATTCAGGGACAGCGTTCGAGAAAACAGTTCAAAACACATGGACCCTTGTTATAACATATACTTTAATCTACACAGGTTCTTTTATTTCCTTGCCTCATTCTTTTTGTGCACACTTATTTCCCAGAAAGCCAGAATATCATAGTTTTAAAGTTGGAGACTTGATTGAGTTTTCGAAACATGGTGTTATTTTTATTAGCCTCCTTCAAAATGGGACATGTGTCTGTTAACTTGTCGGCGACGGTTAGCCTAGGATAGTTATTAGGAGTTCCCCTATCCTTTCTGCCTTCAGAGCCTCCCACAAGACAGCTTGCAAAGTGATGCCCGGACTTAAACTCACACCATGCTGTTTTCTATTGCGGGCCGTGGACAACCGGCCGGTAGGGAGCGCTGCAGGCTTGGAAGAGGCGGCCTGTGTCCCTCTGCACAGCCCTCTAGGTACTGCAGCTGTCAGCTGAGTTAGGATGTTGATCTCCCATGGAAATTCTGGTTTGGCCACAGGGACCCTTTCTGCACTTTTCCTTTTTCTGTCTAGACATTTAGTTGTTCTATTTTTAGGGTTGTTAAAGAGTTCAGTGAATTTATTTTCCTACCTATTTTCTATGGGTATTGTCCTCTCCTTAGCATAGTATGATCCTTGAAAGGAGAAAATATTTCTACTTTTCTTTCCTAATCCCTCAACATCCAATTTAACAATCTACACACTGGACTTGATGCTATCAATCCAGTTTTGGTTCTAGCTAATCTTGGGAAGCAGATATAAATCAAATCCTCCCTCTGTTAGAGAGAGATAGTAATACCTGCTTTTTACCTATTATTCAAAGATATGTGGTCACAACATTTTTTATGTTAGAAAACATACTGTGATCTGTACACGAGTGCTTTAAACTTGACTGTTACACTGTTAATTCACTTATTCAACAAACATTTATCAAACATTCACGGTAACCCTGATATTGTGATAAATAGTGAGGATGAATTCAATTTGGGGAAAATAAAAGACAGCATCTTCCCTCAGTGGGTTTACAGTCAAATAGAATATGATAGATGTGTAAATATTTGCAGGTGCCATGATCTGTGTGCGGTGACAACCATGGTACCCCAGGACCAATGAAAGTGCATGGAGGCACAGAGTTTAAGTAATTCTACTCAAATTACTCACAAAAGCTTCACAAAGAAGCTACAAATTTGAGCAAGTTGGAAGGACAATGTAGCCACAGTGTACAGAACAAATAAAGAGAAGTAGGGAGACCAGTCATGGAAAATTGGAGGAGTCTAGATGAGGAGCTAGCACTTGGCTTTATGCAGGTCTCGTAGGAGAAGGCACGTAAAGATTTACTCCCTAAGTGAAATAGGAAATGTCAAACACTGTTCTAGGTGATAAGAATTGCCAATTAATAAGACAAAACAAACTGTACCCCTGTTATGGTTTGTGTCTAGATGTCCCCCCCAAAGCCTCGTGTAGTCACAGGCCCTTTTCAGAGGTGGCTGAATATAGAGTATGGGATTGATTTGTGGTACAATGCTAGAATTAAGGGTGCTGGGTTTAAGGGTAGGTGATTGCTGGATCAGTCCACTGATTGGCTGGACACTGCCCTAATCCTTGTAAGGGAGAGAAGGAGGCTTGTATATCTCTCTCCCCATCTCTCTCTCTTTCTCTTTGTTGGTGCTTTTACTGTCTTTTGCTGCCATGAACTGTTTCCCCCTGCCATGTCCCACCCTGCCTTGGACCCAGCTGATTATGGACTGAAACCTCCACAAACTGTGAGCTAAATAAATCTTTCCTCCTTTAACTTTGGATTTTGAGTATTTTGTCTCAATGAAAGAAAAGTAACTAAGACAATTCTTAAGAAAAGGAAATAAATAGACAAAAACAAGTGAGATATATATAAGCTCTGGAAAAGAATGAACTAGGATAGGACAACAGAATAGTAGAAAAGTGGACTGCTATTTTAACGTAGGTGGTCTAGGAAGTCCTCTCAGATAGAAATCTTCATTAGCAGAAAAGCTAGGGAAGAAAGATGGAAATCCATGTGAATTTCTGGGGGAAGGAAAGTTTAGGCAGCAGAAATTAGTCAGATTTCTTACCTCTGGGACAAAATAACCCACACTCATAGCTTAAAGGAAATAAAGTTTAATTTGGCTCATGGTTTCAGAAGTTTCAGTCCATGGCCAGCTGGCTCCAAGACAGGAAGATCTTGTCAGAAGGGTGTGGTAGAGCAAAGCTGCTCAGTCCATGGAAGCAAGGAAACAGAGTGGGTTGGAAAAGAGCCCCAGAGAGGGAAGGGGTCAGGGGCCAGATGTGGACCTCCAAAGTCACACCTCCATAACCCACCCAGACAGGCCCAGCACTGTGCTTTACTAATCCCCTAGTGAGTCTCAAGTCAATCAAATTGTCAAGTAAGCTTAATCATCACACAGTGATAGGAATGCTAGTGTTTCTGGCACAGCTGAAGTGAAGGCAAACAGACAGAAAAGAGGCCAGTGAAAAAAATTGACAGAATAATCTTGAGCTGATTGTGGTGGTATATCTTTGCAGAATATGGGTTTTTCAGTAGGTCCTGTATACAGATACTAAATGGACACTGAGGACCTCAATTAGCAGCTCTCAGGATGGGAGATAATGTATTCAGAATACATAGGCACCAGCCCATGGAGTAGAGGAAGACTCGAGAGTGACTCCAAGTCTCTTTGTTGAGTTCTTTGTGCCAGACAACTAGACTTGTAGTATAGGCAAAGCAGGCTGGGTTGGGATGGGACTTCAGTTAGGATACGTGAGTTTGTGGTATCAATGTGGTGGCCAAGTGGAGATGTTCAGCAGGTGCTTTATGGGCATCGATCGCTTAGGAGAAAATTTAGAGTCTGGAAATAAGAGCCACACATCTATTTGTTGAGAGTTATGGGTGGTAAAATGGTCACCCAGGGAGCTCAAGGGGCCAAGAGGACTATTGTCAGTCCCTGAAAATTTTAAGAAGGGGTGGAAATAAATGAGACTGCAAACAAGACTAAGAAGGATTGCTTGGAGGTAGGAAGAGAAATTACAGAAATGAAGTATCACAGAGATCAAAAGAGAAGAGAGATCTCAAGAAGGCAAAAGCAGTCAACATTATCCAATGAAGAAATGCCAAATGAGAAGTGAGATTACAAAGACAATAAGCATAGATTATTTTTTCAAGGAACTTTGATGTTAAAGGAAGAACCAAGGGAGGTATCAGTGAGAAGGAAATCAAGGCAACTGAGATGTGACCATTGTTGTTTCTGTTTTTGCTTTAAAGTGGTTTAGACAAGCATGTCTGTAGGCTTTGGGGAAAGAATAGCAATACAGAGGAAGAAACTGAAAGTTTAAGAGAAAGAAGAAATTGTTAGTTAACCAAACTCAGAAGAGACAAAAAAACAAAGGCTTTCCATTTGGAAGTCTGGTTGGTGAAAACATCACACATTTTACAAAAGTGAAAAGATCCTATCTTCACTTCAGATTTTGATATTTTGTAATTCATCTTTGGCATTCATTTTGATTTTTTTTTTCAAAATGTTGCGTTAAAATAATATTTATCTTTATTACTTATTTTTTAGTTTCCTAAAATTCTGTACCCCAACCCTGGTTAACACCCCATCCACACAGATACACACACACATACACACACACATATACACACATATCCCTTACACTAAAATGAAAATATTGTTAGGATTAATCATTCAGGGAAATGGTTATTCTTGGTGCAAATACTGAGGACTAAGGACATAAGACATAAAGCATACATGAATACTGTAAGACTCTGGGCCTGAACTCCACAACAGCAATTAAACAGAAAGGTACCATACTAGGTACTCACTCTCTGCAGATGGGCCTGATTCAATTAGATGTCCACTAAATCGTTCTGTTATAACTGATTTGATAAGATGTCCTCTAGATCGTTCTTTTATGACTAATTCCTAGATATTCAGTAAAGTTTTCTTTTTATCAGGGACAATCTATTTCCCAGCAAAAATATACCAGACCCATGCTAATAGCTCACATTTTTACCAAGTTGTGAACCCATGCAGTACATTTCTGTATTTTAGCTCATTTCTTATAGAGCAGTTTGTGCCCTTCCCCTCATGATAGCCCTTTTCCCCTTCTCTGTCTGATATATTCATGCAAGAGACTTATGAGTTTCATATCTTTATTACTTTTCTAACTGCAAAAGTGCTGCCCACCTAGCTGATTGACATAGCTTTAATTTCTTATTAAAGCCTAATTTAATTCCTTATTGCTGCTGATTTACAATTCTCATGATTATAGAGAGAATTTTCTTGTGAGTTTCAAAGCTCACAACATTATAAAAATAGCTAGTTGGTGGCAAATGGCCCACTAGCCAGTCATGTAAACATGAGTAATTGTTTTGTCAGGTTTTGGCAGAGAAATTGACTGTTACTCATGCTCTCACTATCCATGGGGCAATGGGAAACATTTAATATTTAGCTCGCCTAAATTTGGGGGGTTTGATGATTTCTAGGGCATAAATGACCATGATTCATTTCAACCTACCAACTTGACATTACTGAATGTGGAATGAGAAGAGTTGCACAATAGCTCACTCTCACGTGCTATTTCTACCATACAGATGAACTGTACGTAAATAATGAGCACACATAGATGTGAAATAACTAGATGTGATGAGTTTTGAGTATTACTTTTTAAATAAAATTCCTAAATTTAGACAATTTTATTTTTAATAATGGCTTGAAAAATTCCTGAAAATCCAAGTCAGCCCTAATGAGCCTGCACAGTCCAGATCTAGCACTGTACTGCTCCTTAATAACCTTAATGAAAGGAGTTGGTTATGAGAGGACAGATACAAAACACAGAGCTCTTTGTTTATAGGAATAGCAGTACCTCTGAGCAATAGTGGCTGCCTACTTTGAAGGCACAACAGAGAAACTAGGAGACTCAGGAAAAGAAGTTTTCAATGCAATGGTACAAAATTAGAATCTACTATCATGACTGTCACAGCCTCTGAACAATTCATACTGCTTTGACATGTCTAGCTTTGTGCTATGCAAGTGGGGCCATGCTATTGAGTCTGTCCTACTGCACAGCCCTGCTAGGTAATTTTATTTAAGAGATTGAAATGCTGTTTTTCCTTTACAGGTTTATAAAAATATAAGGATTCACTCTGAATTGAAAAATGAGGGCTCATGATAAAGATGGTTAGTCTTCTAAAATATAATACAGAGTGAATTATTGTCTGTAGAGCAATACCTTTGGGATCAAAGCTCCTTTTAGCAAAATAAAATTTGGCATGCTTATGTTGGAAGAAAAGTTCCATTCTCTCCAGTCTTATGTTGAAGTCAGAGTAACTTAGGAAAATGTGTTCGTATGATCTCTGCTATAGGTTTCTTCCAGATGGGCTATATTTTGGACTCACATTCCCAGTGTTGGGACTAGTCATCAAGATTTGAAAGTGCTGGAATTAGGGCATGTGTAAATTCTAATCATTAGGAAGATACCCATTCAGTAGAGAGGAAAGAAATCCAATTGTTAGTGTATTGGTAAATGGGCTCGGACTTATCACACCTGGACGATGAAGAATATGGACTAGGAAATGCAGTTATCAAAAACTACAGTGAATGATTAAACTTTAAATATTTATTATGGTATAAGACACATTGCCTTTAATTCCCTTCAAAGTATTTCCTCCTCACTTCAAAGATACTTATCCAATTGTTTTGCCACTTTCTGAAGAAGTTCTAGAAGTTCTCGCTTATGAATGTCTTTAAGAAGTGTGGTTAAAAATATTGTAAATACTGCTATAGAATGCAATATAATGGTGAGGCAGTAAAAATATTGTATTGTGTCCTCATGTACCTTATTCACCCAGTCTGGCACCGTGGGACTTCTGGATCTTCCCCAAAGTCAAAATGACCATGAAACATTTTGAAGTGATTCAAGGCAACCTCACCAGCACAACTAAAGAATGTCATGAAAGAAGACATCCAGAACTGCATTAGAAAGTGCCAAGAATCATGGGATAATAGTGTTTGAAAGGATGGAAGGGTGTTCTGGGGGAATTAATGGTAATGTGTCTTTTGCTGCAATAAACATTTTTATTTATACACTCACCATATTTATTAATTATATCTTATACAGCCATTTCATTTCTAGTGACAAAGTATAATACTATAATGTGATGTTTCATGAATATAGTTATGTATATTATTGCTATTTTCTATTTATACATTGTTTAACAAATTCGCATTCTTTGAGCAAATTGCACTTTTAAAGTTTCTCTGTTCTGGAATGAAATCTGCCAGTCAGACAAAGTATTTTGGTATAGGATAATGGTTTTCCAGGGATCTTCCTGGCAGGAGATTCTTTCTGAGAAGTTCTACTGCACTACTGTGTTCTGAGTAAGATTTTATCAAACAAAATTCAAGTTTGAAAACCCCTGGTAAAAAAAGAGAAAAGAGGTTGTACCTTTGCTACATGACAAAAGCAAGAAAAAATTAATCTGACAGCACTGGAAAGTCACTGTTGGAATTTAGTATATGATACAGGCCAGTTGGTTTAAAGCTGAAAGAGTCATGGGGTGGGGGGAAACCCTCAATATTAAATTGAAGATTGTTGTCCTGATATTCTTACTCAAGGACTATTGATTTGGAAAAAATGAAGCTGTTTGAAAATGTTGTACTAGGGATGAAACCATATTCAATGACAAATGGACTATGTAAACTGCCTTCGTGGGAGCCTTATCAAAGCCTTTCACATGGTGCTGGGATGGTTTGCTTTGATGGGCAGAATCTGAGTCTTGTGCCCTTATCTAGCTTCATTATTATGGATATGAACTTAGTTCCCTAGACTCTGGCTAGTTCCACAAAAGCAGATTTTTCTAAAATGCGGCCTGATAAATTCCCCATTCAGCGAGAGCTGGAGAACGTTTTATTCTACCATAATGTAGCTTAAAACCTGAGTTTCTGCAGGAAGTTGTCTTTAAAAGGAGAATATTTGGTTACAATCCTTAAATATTACTCTCCTTCCCTTCTCTATCACTTTCTCTGAAAAAGGCATAAGTGGGTTTTCTTCTTTTTGATTTTGCTGTGTTTTTTAAATTTTCCACATTTACTATCCAGGAGAACTTAGAATGAAAGACAAGGATTGAGAGAGAGGAAGGGAACTGAGAGTTGTGCTAAATAACTGTAAAAGAATTTTGAGGGAACAACAAGCCTACTTCATCACTATATAAATTTGGATCACTCCAATTTGGGCACAGGGCTAATATTAGATCTAAAGCCTCATAAAACTGCTTTTTTCTTTTGAGACAGGGTCTCACTATGTAGTTGAGGCTGTCCTTGAACACACTGTGTTGCCCAGGCTGGCCTCAAACTCCTGGTGACATTTCTGACTCCGTCTCCCATGGCTTGCACCACCACCCAGCTTACATTTTCTATTATAAATGCTCCCCAGTTTGTCCAGTTGTTCTATTTTGCTTTCTCAAAACTTATCAGTCAAAAAGGATTTAATGAGTAAATCAGGGAAGAAGATGTCCCTGGAGCCAACAATACCAGCCTGTCAATTTACTAGCAAGAGTATTTACTACAGACTGAGAACTATACTAAAATTAGCTGATTTATGTCTCATAAAAACTCTGAGGAAGGAAACCTTATCCCTACTTTGCAGATTAGTAAAATGAGGCTTAGCAGGGTTAAGCGTTTTATGCATAGTCATTCAACCAGAAAATGGTAGGAAAAGGATACAAATCCAGGCAGCCAGATTCCAAGATCTGAGTACTTAATCTGTGTACTGTAGTAAAATGAAATGATAACAGAAGTATAGGAGGTGTAATTGCAATAGCACGTCATCCAGGGAAAGCATCAAGAAATGACAGAAAACATGAACACTTGCCGGTAGGAGCTATTTTGAGCCTGCTTCTCAACATTCATCTTTACTGTAGACAAGAATTCAAAAAATTCTATCTCTAAAATTTTGCTACATGCCTTGTGTGATAATTTGCTGAAGGTCAAATTTACATAAGTCAAGTGATAAATACCCTGGTAAGTATCTATACATCATTATACCATAACAAAAGAGAAAGGAAAATGAGAATGATAGGGTAGGGGCTTTATTTTGAAGCAGAGAAAAGATTATAAGGGCTTCCATTAACCATGTAACAGAGTAAAGAAGTACAGATGAGGAGGAAAACAAAAGCTATGAAAAAGGAAGAGTAATTGATCTCTCTCTCTCCCTCTCTGTCTCTCTGTCTCTCTGTCTCTCTCTTTCTCCCTCTCTCCCCTTCTCCCTCCCTGCTACTCTCCCTTTTCCTCTTTCCTCCTTTTGGTTCCTTTCTTTCTTTCATTTATTTCTTCCATCTTTTCTTCCTTGGTAGTTTCATTCTTAAACTTTTCATATCCTCAGAATCATAAATATGTTTTTATCATCTCAGGTAATGGGAGTGATTTGTAAGGAGACTTAAAAAAATAAGAAAGTAAGGGGAAAACCCAGAGCTAAACAACAAGGCCTTAAGAATAGCAGCTCTCTTTTTCAGAAAGACAGACCTCCAGGAGGTCCGACCCAGCATTCAGCTGCCAGCTGGTAGCATTTCATTATGCACTGTCTTAGTTACTTTTCTCATTGCTGAAACAAAATACCCAACACCCAAAGTCGAAACAGGGAAGGTTTATTTTGGCGCACAGTTTGTAGTGGTTTCAGTCTGTAGTTACTGGCTCTAAGGCTGGGTGTCTTGGCAGAGGAGCATCACGAAGGAGAACTGTCCATGGCAGGGTGGGGAGGAAGGAGCAATCAGCAAGACTCCTTTTTCCCTTTTATCTTACTCAAGCTAAAAACCTCTTGAGTTTTGCCACCCTCACCTGGGTGTAGCTTCCATCATCTACACTCTGATCTCTGCTAAACCTTTTAGTTACCTCATTCCCTCAATCCATAGTCACGCACCCTAGATCCAACCACCTCTCAAAACCCCAACCTGCGAGCACATGAGGCTTTGGGGGACATCTAGATGCAAGCTATATTAGGTACCTTCTTCATTAGCAGGCTTTTGATGTCTCTGTCTTAGATTTGACTTCGCTTCCCTTTAACGATTCTTCTTACTCTCTTTCCAACTTAATGTTTTATCTTACTCGGGACTTTTACTGCCTCATGGCTTTGTCCTCCTTCTATGTACATCACGGTTTTTACTAAACCATTCAAAAATGTTTTGTTTATTAAAGACAACG
>RJWT010055863.1:0-10103 GCA_004365215.1 Cuniculus paca
TTGTCTAAGGCTTTGTGGCCAATGAATTTCAAAAAGTGACTAGAATCTAAGGTTTTCTGGCTCCTCATCAAAGTTCTTTATTCACAGCCACATTCCCCAGCCTTTACCACTCCTCCCATCTCAAATTCTGTCTTCTCTAGAAAGTGAGAACAATGAGAGTTATCATTAGGGAGATCCTGAAGAAGAGCAAAACAACTCTTCCACTGTATTTATCCTACACCATGATCAAGTTGGCAAGCCCGGTACCGCCTCAGCATGCCTCAAGATCCAAACCCCTTGCCTTAAAGACTCCAAGAGAAATGAAAACAAACTCAGCAAACCTCAACAATCTATTCATTTATTCATTCAAAAATATCTACTGGGTACTCCTATATGCAACTTCTCCCTCTCAGAATGTTCTACTCTCTGGAGCTCTAGTCTGTCCCATCAGTCTCTTTCAGAATTTGACTTCATCTCCTATTATCTTGTCTTAGCCAACATACTCAATATCACCCTGCCCAAGAGTGTCTGATCAGTATGTTTTCTCATCCATCTTTAGTTTATTTACCCCTTTCCCTTCAAAGCCATACTTAAAAGTGTGGTGCAAGCTGGCCTTGAACTTGCTTATGTAGCCCAGGCTGGCCTTCAATAAGACTGTGTCTCAAAAAATATTTAAAAGCATCATATAACAGTGATATATGCACATCCATGTTTATAGCAGCACATTTTGTAACAGCTAAATCTTGGAAACAACCCAAATGCCCATGAATGGATAAAGACATGGTTTTTTTTTCTACAATGGAGTACTACTCTGCCACAAAGAAGAATAAGCTTGAGACCTTTCTAGCTAAATGGATGCATCTTGAGACCATACTCTCAAGTGAAATAAATCAGACATCCATGTGTAAATATTGCATCATTTCTCTGGTGTGAGAAACTGAAGGTATAAATAAGGACCAAAATGTATCATAGATATTGGGACAAATGTTCAAATGGGAAGAAGAACTAGGGAAGAGGGAGAGGAAAACAGGGAGGGAAAAGAAAAATGAGAAAAGAAGGAAAAACTGGAAACAAAGCTTAAATAAGGAGGGGAAGAGGAGTCAAAGGGAGGGTAAGGGAATGGGGGAAAAGAATCAAGATATATCATATATAAGTATAGACTCCCTATAGTGAATGTGATCATTATGCATATCTAAAATGTACTGATAAACAATAAAAAATAAAAATAAAAAAGAAATTTGTCTGTTTCCTTACCCCTCATTTATTTGATATCCTACTATAATGTCAACACTCTGTAATCTAGTGTCTGTTTCCACCTCTTAATATTTCCTCACTGCTTTCTCTGCCATACTCCAGTTTGTCATCTCCCCAATCTCAGTAGAACTTGATACTGTTGCCTCCTCCTCCCTTGGTTTTGTGAGACTTTTCTCCTTATCTCTCTTTCCATCACTTCTCAGTCTTTTTTGCTCACTCATTTTTCTTTTGTCATTTCTTAAATACTCTATTCCAATGTTCTGATCTTTCCTCTTCCTGGGTAATTTCATCCTCTACCCTAGTTTTAACTACTTAGATTTTTCTGTCCAGTCCAGATTACATACTATTTGCTATTTTTTTAACCATACTCCAGGTGCCAGTTGTTTTCTCTGCCAATCATTTCCACCCTGCTCATGTTCCACTCTAAAACCCATGCCAGTCCATTCTCGGTCCACAGATAGTCACTTAATTCAATTAGATCCTGTCTCCTTAAAACTTGGAATGGGGACTTAGAGGCTTTGAGATTAAAAACAAACAAAAAACTGTGAAGTCACAGGTACCTGAGTCATGGTCAGCATCATGGCAGCCCTAAGTCCATATTCTAGTGAAGTAGTAGCTTCACTAAACCCACGGAATCCATATCCTAGTGAAATAGTAGCTAAGCCTAGCAAAAAAGCAAAGAGAAAAATGAAATAGACATCAAGTAGAACAACCTTATTGTCTCAGTTAAAGATGGAAAGTAGCTACAAGACAATTTTCCAGCAAGCAGGAAGCCCAACTCTTTCTCACTATTGAGTTCTGTGAAATTCATCTGTACATTCTAAAAATCCATGTGTACATTGGCCAGCTTAATGGGATGTTTTATTCCACGAAGACAACTTATTTTCTGCATGGTAATCTCTTTGATAGAGATATTTCCTTGGATGATCTCTAGATTATCCAAGGTTCTTCAAACTCAACACTTCCAAAACAGAGCCACTCAATTCCCACACTCAATGGTCCCATCACAGTTGTATTTTTTGTCTTGAGAAATCAGACCTCCTGTCTTAACGCTATTGTTTAGAAACCTGGGCATCAACTGTCTCCAGATTTTTCCCTCACTCTTCCCCACCACCAAATTCCTGGTGCAACTTTTCTCACCCCTTCCACCTCTGAATTGTTTTTGTAACTGTGGTTTCATCCCTATGAGTGACCTCATAAGTTTCCCCCAATGGAGGCAAAATGATCTTTCTAAATCACAGGAATGCTAGTGACTCTCCTAGCTAAAATACTTCACCAACTCCTCCTGTATGCTTTTTCAATAAAGCCTAATATTTTCACATGGCATCCAATACCCTTCATGATCCAGCTCCTATCTTTCTACCCTCCACCCTCATCGCTTTCCTATTATACTCTCTACTTCAGTCACCCTGAATTATTGTGAATTCCTTGTATCTAGCATAATCCCTTTTTTATATACCTTCACACTAGTTGATCTGTATGCTCAGAAATATCTTCACACTTATTTTTCTTTCTCGCTTCACTCATCTACACTGTCCTACTCAGCTGGGTGACAGTTAATTATCTTTGAGACTTTCTGATACCTTCTCTAGGAAGTCTTAATTATTCCTCTGATGTGCCTTCTAACTGCCCTCTGTCAAAGAACTTAACACAAAATATAAGTGTCTATTTTTTTGTCTCCTTTACAAAATTATGAGCAACTCGAGAGCTGACTCTATCCTTGTCATCTTTGTATTCACAGCACCTGGTAGATAGTAGCTATTCAATAATCATTTGTTGAATCAGCAATATGCGAGACCTCATAGAAGGAATGAAAATGAGAAAGCCTAGCTTTGCAGCTAGTGTCAATCTACTTAACTTGCACAAGTTGCAAAAGCTGCTGCTGCACAGTGATGTTCCACTATTCAGAAGTTCTCAGAATTGCGGTGGTAAAATAAGTGCAGTCTGAGGAACTACAGAATTGTCTCAACAGTAGAAAATCTAAAAAAAAAACACATTTGAAACTATTACAGCACTCAAAACTATTTTAAGCTCAATAAAACTCCAATATGTCTCTCTCTTGGAAATTTTCCCTCCTAATTTTGAAACACATGAATAGTGTTGAGAAAATTAATCTGTACTTTCAAATCAACCACACTTTCTTCATCTAGTTGCTTTTTTACAAGAGCTGTTTTATTATTCCAGGAACTTTTGGGGTCCTTATTGTAAGTGTTTTAAGTTAGAAACAGGAAATCAGATTTTATCTCAAGTGTAATTTTGACCTCAGTATTCAAACATTTCCAGTACTCTCTAGATTTCATGCTTCAGTACCCAATCATTTTAAGTATGCTACTTGTGCTTTAACTGCACAAGATTTGTCTATTGATTTTTCCATAAATCCCAGCCAAAATGACTCCCCATTCAAAAATATATACACGCTCTCTCATTTTTATGGAATCTACTGGAAATTAATCTACATGAGGATGCAGGCACCAAAAAAAAAGTGCGTGGAAGGAGATGGAGAAAAAGACACATCATGGAATGTAAATAAGTACATCCACTATGGAGAACAGTATGGAGGTTCTCCTAAAAATTCAAAATAGATCTAACACACAAACCAGTTAGTCTATTTAACTATATATCCAAAGGAAACGAAATCAGCATACCAAAAAGTTTCCTGAGTGTCCATGTTTACTGCAGCACTGTTCACAATAGCTAAGATATGGAATCACACAAGTGCCCAAAAATGAATGAATGGATAAAGAAAATGTGTTACATACACAATTTGCGGTAAAATGGGTTGAACTGGAAGACATTATGTTAGAAGAAACAAGCCAGACACAGGAAGACAAGAACCACATGTTCTCTGTCATACGTGGAAGCTAAAAACATAGTTGACCTGAATGTAGCCTAGTGATTAATAGAGGTTGGGAAGGTTGTACAGGAGAGTAGACAAAGGGAAGCTGCATTTGGTTAGCACATGTGCTGAAATATCATGCTGTACCCCATTAATATACATAATTAGTACATGTTGATAAAAAATAGGAAACCATTGACTAACTTAAGGTTTTACCTACTGATAATTCTGAGAAAAGCTGAAAATAAGGATTTTTCTACCTGCATTAATGGAGACAGAATATAGACTATTGGAAAATAAAAGACTAACGCTAGTGGTTGCAAATGGGTCTCAATCTCTTATTCACTGCAATTATTTCAGGCCTATTAAATAAGCATTTGGGGAGTCAAAGAGTAAGATATAATTAATGTAACTGGTGTTGGTGATTTATTCAGCGACAAATTATAAGGCTGCTATGTAACAGGCTTCCATAAGCTTAGCAGGAACAAAGCTCTCCTGCTTTAAGGATGGATCACAATAACCATTCTCACATAGTTCTCATTTTATCTTTTCCCAATGGTTATCTGCCAGCTGAGGAAACTTTAATGTGGAATTCAGTTGTGTGGTTTCCACTTAAAAAGTCTTTCAATGTGTCCAAGATCTCTAATACTACAGAAAATTCGTGCATTTTGAAATGTGTATTCTTGCCCATCTTTGCCACACGTTCCCACACCATCTGAGTTGTCATTGGTTGAATGAAAAGGCACCACTAAAAGGGCACTTTCCCCTCAACTGATATCCATATATCTCAATCCTTGGATCTTTTTGATAGATGACCCAGACCTTGTTCAATAATTGAGTAGCAATGACAGTTTTTGTACACTAGGCTAGATACAATACTGCCTTGCAGTAAAGGAGTTGTATTATATGGCCAGAAGCCTAAATCAACAGAATAGAGATGGCCTTTCTAATGAAATCACTATACACAGATATCTTACTGTGCTCTTTGAATCCTGGTTGTCTACTTCACATTTCTCTAATTTCATATATTTCTTCACAGTTTCCCATTCCTCCAAAGAGAATCTCACAACGGTTGAGATTTTTAAATCACATGACTCATAATCATGAGTCACTGGCTGGATCATCTTGTAAAGTAGCTAACCCTCTCATCTTATAACCCAGGCCTTTAATTCCTCTACTGGTAATTCGGAAGTGAACTTGCAGCTGTTATGTATTCTTATTATTGTTAGTTGTTAAACACATGTCAAGAGTTTTGTTTGGAGTTAAAAAAAAAAGCTTAGACTGAAATAAGAGCTTGTCAGAGCTTTATAGTAGGTGAGAAGTGCTTTTAAACAAGAATTGAAAATTCAAGTTAATGTTTTAATAATTATGTCTTCATTTAGTTTACTTTCATTTGGATTCTGGTCCAAAATCACATCCTCAAAATATTCTGAATAAATCAAACACCATCAAAAAAATCCAAAGAAATTATAAATTTTATTAGGTTCTGAAAACATTCAAAGAATAAAACAAAGTAATCCCACTTGACTTGTAAAGCAACAGGAGAGCCCCTTTTACAGGCACCTCCGAGATTTTTGACAAAAATCAAAACAAATTATGTGTAGCCTTCCTTTCCTTGTCAAAACCTCAGGAAAAAAAAAAGATGAGGCTTCTGTCACTAGTCATTCTTAATCTTATTCTCTCATGAAAGCCTAGTTCTACTAGTGTTGGATAATTCCAGTTTTGCTTTTGAATAGGAAACGGAAGAGTCGCTCACTCAAAACCCACATACCTCTGTTTAAAGGCATCTTTGGCAAGATTTTATGATGTGGCTGCTCACTGGCTCCCAGAACCATAGTATCAACATTACCTAAGTATTTTGTAGAAATGCAGAATCTCAGGCTCTACTCCCAACCCACTGAACTGCAATCTGAATTTTAATAAATTCACCAAGTGTTTTATTTGTTTACAAAACTTCAAATCCCTACTACTAAATTGTTACCGCATAACCTCAGAGACTTTCCACCTGTGAGGCAGTAGAATGGATAAACGATACACACCCAAATCAGGCTTAAGCTAAAATAACCAACTTTGCTCCTATATAAATTTGTTTTCACGAAGTCCCAAAATAATATGGTAAAGAATGAATACTTTCATAACTGAATGCTAGGAATTGAAAAGTACTGCATTTTTCTTTTAAGGACTAAATTCTATTGCTCAATGTAGTCTAAATGATTCATTCCATTAAAAAATGACTCCTATCAATACTTTCCACCTTATCTAAGTGTTAATAGCTGTAAAATTTACTAAAATCCAAGATTGATGTTGTCTACATAGATGGCTTTTTTGTTTGTTTGTTTGTTTGCAGCACCGAGGATTGAACTCATGACCTCGCGCTTGCCAGGCAGGTGCTTAGGCCACTGAGCTAGATCCCTAGCCCTTGTCTTTTTGAGACAGGGTCTCACTATGCTGTTTAGGCTGGCCTTGAGCTCACTTTGTAGTCCAGGCTGGTCTCAAACTCACAACAATCCTCCTGTCTCAACCTCCCAAGTGCTGGGATTACAGGTGTGAGCTACCATGCCTGGCCATAGACGTTTATAAACTACTAAATTATAGTTCTCAACTGGTCTCACATTACCAGTGACAGACATTTTGCCAAGCTCTCACTCATACTAACTTACTTGATCCTCAGAACAACCCCAAAATGCAGATTATATTAACATCCCCATTTTAGAGATAAAGAAACTAATGCATAGAGAGGTCAAGGAACTTTCCTTGAGTCATGAAACCAGACAGTGGCCAACCTAGATTATGAAGGCAAGACTTGATGCTTAGTCATGAGGTTGTATCACCACCCAATGTTTTTGCCATGTAGTATCACTGCTCTTCACAAAAATCCTACAAGTTATATACAATGTACAGATAAGATATTCTCATAGTTTGTAAATAATGAAGCCTCTGCATTTCCGTTGTTTCTTGCTGCCTTCTATCCACCTTCAACCTTGCAGATCTCCCAATTATTCCCGAGAACCTCACTATATCTCAGTCTAGTACAATTAGACTCCAGGAGCTCAGTTCCATCTCACTGTAATCGAAGTAAGAACAACTTACTTCATATTTCCTCTCTTGCAGCTACACCAACATGCATAGCTTATGTATATCCAACATAGTATATTTTATAAGACTGGGTCTTCAGTCCTGACAATGTGTATATGCATCTTCATTACATGCAAGTCAAACTCTACACATGAGTTTAAACAATATCCTAAAGAGCACACATGTTTACCAAAGTGATTATTCTAGAGGGTTTCCTCACTCCTGTACTAAAAGCCATATTTTAGTCATTAGTATTCTAGTCAGATAGGAAACCTCCCTTTCAGAGCAGTGGTGGAGGGGATTGTAGCTTTGTGCACTATAAATAGTGATTTTATTAAAATGTAGAAAATTTGTTGAGAAATGGAAAAGAGACAGGGGTAGGGGTTGCCATGGCAACTCAACCATTCTCTCAGCTTTCAAAGAGTGGGGAAGGCTAAGGAATAGTAAATAAAGGAAAGGAAATAGAGTTTTGATGGCATGTGATCAAAATGGAATGAGACAGCTCAGGGAGAGTAATTACAAACTGAGTGATGGGCTGCAAACAAAAGGTAGGTCTCATGAGGGCATGTCCTCCTCCAAGACCAAGGAGTCTGTCAGACATAAATCTTTGTCATCAGTTTTACACATGGCTCAGCCACAGAGGCCACCAAACCATATGGGCCTTGACAAATGATTTATGAATAAATGAATATCTCTCATAAGGACCCTTCTGGCATCTTCCGGGGAAAATCCACTTCCCACCATTCACATATACATTCTGTACATATTTTTAGATATTGGTGTTAGAATCATCCCCTTTCATTCTCACCCCTTAGTCCAAGATTGTCAATTGACCCTAAAACAGATCAAGAAAAACCAAGATGAACCAAAACTTCAGTTCACACATATATTAGATTAATTCACATATATAACAAAGCCAAAATATATTATTGAGAAAAATTTGTATAAAAGTATAACTTTTATTCAGCCCTTACAGATTTCTGGGTACTTACACATTATTTTGTCTGATGCAGAAGAGCCCCACCTTAGCAAGCTGGAGTTGCTTCACTTTACAATAGCTCATGGAACCTGGTGAGCCCATATCAAACTGAATAAAGTAATGATATGTCTTCTATTCAAAAATTTCCCAACTGAGGCCAGGTATGGTGGCACACCTGTAATCCCAGCACTGAGGCTGAGACAGGAGGATTGCTGTGAGTTAAAGGCCAGTTTGGACTGCAAAGTGAGTTCAAGGCCAGCCTGAACTGCATAGTGAGACCATGTTTCAAAAAGACAAAAAAAAAAAAAGCTGGGGACATAGCTCAGTGGCACAAGTGCCTGCCTGGCAAGCACAAGGTCCTGAGTTCAAATCCCTGTACTCCCCCAGCACCAGAAAAGAGACCAAAAAAATTTGCATCTGTTCTGAGAATGAATTAAATGTTGATTGTTCACATAATTTTTAGTCTGTCTTGATCACACACTGTGAAAGCTTAAACAGCACACTCTCCTCACAAACACTTCAGTTTTGGGGGTTTGTGTATATGCATGCGTGTGTGTATATGCATGTGCATACATGCATGTGTAAAAGAGAGAGAATGCAGAAGATACCCAGAGATACAAGACATGTCTATGTAGAAAACACATATACAGGCAGTTTTACATCATTTTTGTTGGTGGGGAAAAATAAAAGATCATCCAAAAATCATTTTTAAAGACTTTGTAACATACTTCATACATTTGATTGTGGTGGAGATTACTGGAAGATGTTTGGGATAATTTTTAAATAAGGCTGCATTTTCACCCACACGTTCTGGAAGGGATAGCAAGGGAAGAAGCTTAAAGGGAGAGAGCACTGGAATTAAAAACTGGTCCCAGATAACTCTCAGATTACCCTGCTGGATTAGAGAGCCACAATGCATTAATCTGGGGTGCAGCATTGACTCTAGCTGCCTCTCCACTGGATTAAACTCTTGCATGGGGTAGGGTTCAAGACACTGACATCGTGACTAAGGGGTGGGCTCACCAGAAAGAAAGCCACTCCATCAAGTATGGTAAACCTCCTCAAACTAGAAAATGAGGAAGGACCAGGGAAACAGTCTGGGTAAAATGACATGTGCTTGATCACCAGACCCCAGAACACTGTTCTTGGAGTTTACATTATTTGATGAAATAAATTTAGAATGAATGAAAGGAAGTGATATGGCTTGAATGTCGTCATCAAAACTGATGTTAAAATTTTCCTCTTTTTGAGGAATTAAGAAGACGAAAAGTCAATCAGACTGTGGTATTTGCAGGAAGGACCTTTGGGAGATAATTCAGGTTGAAGGAGGCCATAAAGGTGGGGTTGTAGATCCATGAGATTGTAGATTCTTAAGAGGAGTAGAAAGCCTCAAGTTTGGACATTCCATCTCACCAGGTGATGCTCTGCACCACCAGAAGAAGGACCTCTTCAGGCAGAGCTGCTCCACCTTGAACTTTTCAGCCTTCAGAATGATGATAAGGATAAACTTTTATCCTTGACAATGTGCTCAGTCTTTCATGTTCAACTATATTAACAAAAAAACTAAGACAGGAAGTCAATTTGTAAGCTTATTATCCAAAATCTGATATAGATTAAAATGTAAACATGTTGAAAGAGCCTTTTGATAAATTCCTTTAAGACAAGTCCAAAACATTAAGGGAAACTGGAATTTACAAAAACTTTTCAACACTTCACACGTTATGAAGAATTTACATGTCGTCTTATTTAATCTCCACAAACATTCAAAAAGGTGTGTATAGGGTAACATCACATAGAAGAAAACTGCAAGAGGCCATGGATTTGAGTCGTACACCAAATCTTTTGGTCCAGTATTCCCAGTCTTCTGCAGGTCTCCTGAGGTGAGGGATGCAGGAATACAGATCATCACTGATTAGGGCAACCAAGCCACAAAGTAAAAAAAAATCTGTGGTTCTGAACTGTGTATCTTTGACTGAGGAA